>SNQJ01S0044202.1:45867-66303 GCA_010110895.2 Picea sitchensis
AGGGGAAGCTCCAGGGACTCCATATGCACCTAAGAGGCCTTGGCAACCTAGGAACTCAAATATGTATCAAGAACCATCCCCACAACCTTCCAGCTACTATCCACCCTTCTCTCAACAACAACAACATCCATGGAACTGGCCAAGTTGGCCTCCGCAAAATGTCCCTGCTCAACCTTGGTACCAAGGATGGAGAGAACATAATTATGGAAATAACCAACAGTATCATGCGGTACCAATTCCCCAGAATCCATGTACTCAATACCCTCCAAAGATACATCATTTATTGTCTGGTTTTACTCCACCTCCTTTACCACTCGTTCAACAAACTACTCAACAGCCTCAGAATCCACCTCGTCCCACCATATTACCCACTCAACCCATTCCAAATCCTAATAACAGACCACCTCTACCACTCCATAGTGTTGATTTTCAAAATTACCCATCTTACACCATAAACCCCATTTCCATACAAGAAATAAAGCTGAGATCTGGGAAAACTTTAAATAAAACTCAGCCTGTCACAAAAAAAACACCAAAGGTAATTATCCAAGAAAATGAAGAAGAACCTGTCGATGATTTATCAAATCAGGCATATTTGAAAGATGTCATCATTCCAAAGAATAAAGTAACTGAATCACAATGTAACATACAAACTTAGGTTCCCCAAACACCTCCTTTTCCTGAGAGGTTGCTCATAGAAAAACCAATTGTTCAATCTGAGTTTGACACCATGAATGAACTAAAAAAAGTATGTGTTAAGATTCCATTGTTACAAGTGATCAGAGATGTTCCAATATACACCAATACCATTAAAGAACTTTGCATTAATAAACTAGGTCGGAAACAGAAAGATCCACCCATGATACACCTAGTAGGCCAGTCATCGAATTGTATTTCTGAAGCTCCTAAAATTGTGAAGTATGCCAACCCCGGGAACCCAATAGTTTCAGTTACTATCAACAATGTTTCTATTGGTAACACTTTAGTCAACTTAGGTGCAACCATTAATATAATGACTATCAATACAGTTGAACTATTGCAACTAAGTCAATTCCTTCACCCTACCCCTACAGTTCTTGAACTTGTTGACAGAACGACTATAAAACTTGTTGGGGTCCTCGATGACATTCTTGTTACATTAGCTTCATGGGAATATCCTGTCGACTTCATGATTATTCATTCAAAGGATCCCACGAAAGGCCATCCAATCATTTTAGGGAGACCTTGGTTGGCTACAGCCAATGCTTTCATAGGATGTCGTGGTGGGGATATGTTCATCTCAAATGGCATTTCTTCACAGAAACTTACTCTTTTTCCACCTGCTCAACCAATTACAGAAGAATTATGGTGGCTAAAATGTCCCTATCATGAGAATTATGAGGAAGAATCATTATTCTTTGTTGATGAATTTCACGCGCTACAAGAACCAATAGAGGATGATATTTTAAGCCAATTTCTTTCTGTGATAGAAAATGTCTAGTTCCCACAAACATATTTTCAATACGATCAAATCTTCAGAGAAGAATTTCAAGAACGAAGTGAGTTATTTTCCTCATTTTCACCATCTATGGTTCTCTCCATTGATGAGCATCCGGGATCATATACCATTCCAGTAGAACTTAGCCCAGACAAATGTCTATAAATCAATTCTAAATTAAGTCTCAGCCAGCAGGAACAGCTAACAAATCTTTTGAAAGAACAGTCAGGGGCATTTGCATGGGAGTACACTGATATGAGAGGAGTGCATCCTGACACTTGCATTCACCACATATATATCCAACCAGAGATAACCCCAATAAGACAACCACAAAGGCGTATGAATCCAATTCTAAAAGATTTTGTGAAAGAAGAGTTACAGAAATTATTAAACGTAGGATTCATTTATCCAATTTCTAACAGCAAGTGGGTTTCACCTCTTGTTGTGGTACCTAAGAAAATGAAAAGGAAATGGAGAATGTGTGTAGACTTTAGGGAGTTGAACAAGGAAACCCTGAAGGACTACTTTCCCTTACCCTTTATAGATCAGGTTTTGGATACCTTGGCTGGAAAAATATACTTTTCCTTTCTCGATGGATATAGTGGATACAATCAAATTCAAATTGCTCCTGAAGACCAGGACAAAACAACATTTACGTGTCCTTGGGGAACTTATTCTTATAAAGTGCTACCTTTTGGACTATGCAATGCTCCTGCTACATTTTAGAGAGCAGTCCTTGGAATTTTTGCTGACTTAATTCATGATTGTGTGGAAGTGTACATGGAAGATTTTACTGTTTATGCTAACACTTTCAAAGAAGCCTTAAGTAATATTGAGAAAGTCTTGATTCGCTATAAGGAATCAAATTTATCCCTTAGTCACGAAAATGTAAAATGCTATTAACTGAGGGAATAGTGTTGGATCATCATTTGTCTGCATAAAGAATTAAAGTTGATCCAGCTAAAATTGAAGTGATAGTTAAAATTTCCTCTCCGAAAACCCAAAAAGATGTGCGAAGTTTTTGGGACATGCTGGATATTATCGGCGATTTATTGAAAGATTTACAAAGATAGCCAGCCCCATGTTTAAACTGTTAGCAAAAGATGTAGAATTTTGTTTGGGATAACAATTGTCAGAATGCTTTTGAGAATTTGAAAGCAAAATTATCCATTGCACCTATTCTAAGAGGACCAAATTGGTCTCTTCCTTTCCACATTTCAACTGATGCCTCAGACACTGCTTTAGGAAGAGTGCTTGGACAAAAATAAAACCAACAAAACTATGCAATTTACTTCACTAGCAAAAACCTTACTCCCCCTGAATTGAACTACACTGTAACAGAGAAGGAATTTTTGGCTGTAGTTCATGCCATTAACAAATTTCATCATTACATCACTGGATATGAGGTTTTTGTACATACCGACCATTCTGCTATTAGATTTTTTATGAACAAACCAGTTACTACTGGAAGAATCACACGATGGCTTTTGCTACTTCAAGAATTTAACATCACTATAGTTGACCGGCCAGGAAAAGAAAATGTGGTTGCAGATTTTCTTTCTTGTATTCCTCAAGATAGTACTGACATTCCAGTGAATGATAATTTCCCTGATGAACATCTGTTTGCAGTAACTGTTAAGACCCCTTGGTTTGCAGATACGGAAAATTACTTAGCTATAGGGAGACTGCCAGCTCATTTGTCACCACCACAAAAGAAAATAATTGTCCAGCAAAGTGCTTATTACTCTTGGGTAGGAAGTGATCTTTTCTATACAAGTCATGATATGATCATTAGGAGATGCATTTGGGAAGATGAGATTCCCGATATCCTTCAGGCCTGTCATGATGGGCCATGTGGAGGACATTTCTCTGATAAGAGAATGGCATATAAAGTCTTACAATCAAGATATTATTGGCTGACACTATTTAAGGATGCAACAAAATATGTAAGAAGTTGTGATAGTTGTCAGAGGATGGGAAGACCTACCGTAGTAGACGAGATGCCCTTATGACCGCAGGTTGTGATTGAACCATTTGATAAATGGGCACTTGATTTTGTAGGACCGATTTCCCCAATGTCAAGGAAGAAGAAGTACATCTTGGTTTGTATAGATTTTGTGACCAAGTGGGTAGAGGAAAAATCCTTATATCAAGCAAATGAGAAATCAGTGGTTGAATTTATTTATGAAGATATCTTTACCCGCTTCGATGTTCCACGAGAGATTGTTACTGATCAAGGTGCCCAATTTACTTCTAAGTTGATGAAGGAACTCACAGATAAATATGGGATAAAACACTGTAAATCTTCCCCATACCATCCACAAGCCAATGGGCAAGTGGAATCCACGACTAAAGTTCTAGAAGCTATTCTGACCAAGACAATACATTTACATCACAAAGATTGGGCGGATAGACTTCCAGAGGATTTATGGGCATACCGGACTACGTGGAGGAATACCACTGGTCATACCCCTTATGAATTGGTATTTGGAAAGAAAATTCTCCTTCTCATAGAATTTCATATTCATACCTTCCGGATAGCAGCAGAGTTGGGATTGAATTTGGATGAGGCACATAAACAGAGAGTTATGCAACTAAATGAATTGGGAGAAATTAGGCAAAATGCTCTTCAAAGAACTATCCTTGTACAAAGTCAACGTAGAAAATGGCATGATAAATACATTAAGAAGAAGCATTTTCAACCAGGGGATTGGGCATTGCTCCTTGATTCCAAATATAAAACTTTCAAAGGAAAACTTATGACAAGATGGTTGGGACCTTATGAAGTGGAAACTGTTTTTGATAATGGATCTATCAGAATCAAGACCATAGATGACTCTCAAAATTCCTTTGTAGTAAATGGACATCGATTAAAAGTGTATAACAAACCCTTGTCAAGAGATGATTTTCTACAGGAAATTGCTAAACAACCAGAAATAAAGATAGTAGGAGAAGAGTCTTATCCTCCTGCTAATCCTTGATCATTTTTGTTGTTTCAAGATTTTGTAAATAAAAAAATTTCAATAGAAAATAAAATAATAATAATAATAATAATAATAAATATATATGTATATATATATAATGTTTTTTGGATATCTTGACATATTGTTTTCGGTTTTACAAGCTTTTTAAAGCAAGTACAAAATTGAACTTCATCACTTTTTTGCAATAGGTAAGAAGGTAAGACCATTTTATTTTATGAAATTTTCTTATCAATATGCACTGTCTTGTTTTAAAATTAACAAATTTGAGCTTGTTTGCTCCCTTTGAATTTCTCATTAAAGTATGAAAGGGGCATTTATTGGGGATAGGATTATTCTTTACCAGGCCTGATAGATTATGATGGGAAAGAAACCCCCCTAGAGTTTTCTTTTAACATTTTCTCAGACTCTCAAAACATGAGAAAGCAATGAGCATATACTAACTTGGGCTCATAAAATCCACAAGTAAGTGATTACTGTTCCAAAAATTATTCTCTGCAAAATTTCTATCTTCACTCACGTTGGATGATGTGGAATACCTTAAGGTCCACCTTCCAACAAGTCTCACTCCATCGACACCAGCACCTTATCTGGAGTAGAGATTAGAGACTACTTAGTACCCTAGGATCTGCATGCCTCAATGTCATATTCCCTTGCTAACAACCATGGGAATACTTCAATGTCTCTTGGTTGATAGATCCTACAGGTGATTCGACACCAAGACCTTTATTCATACCTGTTAGGATGTACTATAGGTACCTTGAGGCCCATTGACATCATTGGTGGGTCAACTCGCATTGGTTCACGACATTCATTAATGGTCGGTAATCCAAGGATTTATTTTTGTGTTCGACTCCAGAACATTTATTCACACAAATAAGAATTGTACCATGGGTTAAAGCTTTGAAGTTGTTGAAGACATAATTTTAATTGGTTCCTTTCAGAAATGAATAGAAGATAGGTTCAGGGATAGCCATCAGATAAATTTCTTTTACAAACAGGAAGTCATTTTCTCAACAAGTCATTATTGGTTCAAGTTTCTCTACAGATTTCAGGTTATTTCATTAGTACCAGTCAGTGCCAGATAGAATCCATCAGTTATAGTGGTTATCAGCAATACAAATTCCAGTTACAATTTTAGCGCTCTCCAGATTCAGACTTGACTTCAAAGATCTCTACAGTAAGAAATGCATAATAGGGAGTAGGTAATCGAACTCAGGTATGCTTAGTTTCATGTTGGTTTAATGTATTAAATTACATATTAATAATTTGAACTAGGAATGCCTCGATACTCCATAACATTTCATTATCCCGATACTATGTACTTAACAAGATAAGTTCAATCCTTCTTGACATTTCATATCATGGGAAATGCACTGCATTATCTTGGTTGAATTCGACATGATTCATATGTAATGATATTTTGAAAAGGGTGTATGACCATCATCATTTCTTCACACGCTATTTGATCCTCATGACATTTCAAACTTCCTTCTATAATTCCTCCCACGACCTATTTCACACATCATACTCTATTCCTCTGTTGCCCTCATCTAATTCCATTGCTCACCTTTGGACCTCCACTGTTATACTGAGTGGAATTATGGTGGCGAATTTTCACGAACCTGAGACTTATGAAGATTTGGAGGCTCTTCCTGAGTATGAAGCCACCAAACACATTTTTTAGAAATTTGGATGGGAGTCGTTCTTCAAGAAATTTGATGGGTATGATGATACGATTACACTTAAATTCGCTCTGCACTTTCATGGTGGACTAGCTAAAGTGGGCGAGCTGGAATTTGAAGTCACAGAGAAGTTCATTTCCGAAGCAATTCAATTACCCAGCAATGGTCAGAAATGGACGAAGGGCCATCCAGTCGACAAGAAGCTCTGTACGCAGCTCCTACAACCCCAGTATCGAAAATTACAATGGTCAGAAGGCACATCAAGGTCATGGTTGGAACCAGAATGGGCTTAGTTGTTGTCTATACTTCAACACTACCTCACTTGCGAAGGTCGGTACACGATCATGTTTCCATATCATGCTCGAATCCTACTGCATTTCAAAGGTAACCATTTGGTGAACATCCCCTATTTTCTGTTGAAGAGTTTGAAGAAAATGGCCGAACAAGTTCGCAAAGCCAAAGATTTTAGAGGCATTCTGTTTCATTTTGGTCTTGTCAAAATTTTGGTTAAGTTTGTGTTATCCCACAAACAAGAATCTTGGGATATGTTCGTTGTAAGAACCCTAGCTTCTGACAAATCTAAAGATAAAAATATTGAGTCCGCTCCTCCACAGAAGAATTCAAACTCTAAGAAAAAGGGTGTTAAAACCCTGACCAAAATCTGTGATGACCCTGAGAATACACCAAACTGCACAGTTGAGGCCAGTGATGATAATCCTAGTACAGAACATTCATTTGATGTCCATGGTTCCAATGGTGTGGAAACTAACTGTGAAAGAGTGGAAAACACTGTCCCTACAGAGGCGAATGTTGAAATTTTGATTTCTCCTCCAACTGCTAAAAATATTATTGATGTGGAACAACTTGAGGAGTTAATCGACAAACCTGGGAGAAATCCCAAACGAAAATGCACATGCACACTGTCATATATGGATAACTCTGTGCCAAGTTACCCATTCCAGGAAAGATTAAAATTTATGGATGCTCATGAGGAGGCTCCGAAGTCTTCTGAGATGACATGGGCTCTCCCCCAATTGATTCAAAAAGTCCATAATGTCAATCGGCAAGATAATGCGCCCAAAGAAATTGAGCAGGACAAGCCAATTCAAATGCCAGTTGATACCCCTGTTCAGGTGTGTGACGAGTTTACTCTTGAACCCAGTCTAGTCGACAACCCTGTTCAAGAATATGACGAGTTTACTCATGAATCTAGTCCAGTCGACACCCATGTTCAAAGACCAGATGAGTTCACTCATGCGTCCAGCCCTCAAACACAACAAGGTCATGGTAAAACATTCGAATATTACTGTGAAATCTCTTCCAGTAGATCCTTGCGACCAATGGTAGTCAGATTGGAAAACAGGAATCACAGGCTAAAAGAAAATTTACATGAATATACCGTACTGGATCGGAACATCAAAACATAAAATGAACTTATGAAACTCAGGCAATCTCACTTCTCGTCAAAGATTGAACGATTAAAACAAAAAAATAAAGGTCTTTTTTAGAAGAATAGGAGACTGCAGAAGATTGCCAGGAAGCACATCACCATTAATCGAGTTCTTAAGAAGGAAATGAGAAACATGAAGAAACATAAGAAATTGCAAATGTTGGTTGCAGCTGCTGCAACACTCTGATGAATCTCAGTTTTTGACTTTTTGTTGTCTAAGGACAGGCAAAGACTTCAGCTTGGGGGAATGTTAGTCTCATGTTTTGACTATATTTTTGCCTATATCATGTCAGATATACCCCCATTTTCATATCTAGTATCATTTCCTTCTGGCCTTACCATGACACATTTGACATCCTTTTACAACTAAATGGGGCTATTCAAGGTATTCCTATGATTCAAGTTATTTTTAATGTATTTTGATATTTTAAACTAATATTGATACAAACGTGACATGAGTTAGGTACTTGTTCCCTTGAAACGGACTTATCAATACCAGGTACCGGCTCACACTTAGTGGAGATGCCAAAGACTTGCATGACATGGCCAGATTGGATTGACAGTCTGATTCATATAATTGATTGAGTCACAACTCAATATGATGACTCAGGGCGAGATTGTAGTATTGTTTTATTATAATGCTTTATGATCCTTGCTTCTTGACACTACATGTCATGAAGCTGTGAAGTTAGTTTTAACTGACTACAAGTCATTTTCGGATCTAAGATTCGCTTAGATTAATGCAACTATGTTCAAAAATATTTGGAGAGGATCTATATAAACTGGGATCGCTCTCAAGAAACGTTGGTTACAATATGCTATGTGATACGATTTCTGATAATATAATTTGCTATGCGTTATTTTATTCGTTGTTAAAATGATTTGAGTTTGTTTATGAATTATGGAGCGTGAAGTATGAAACAATTTTTGCATGGAATAATCTGAGTAGCTCTGGTTTCATTTTAGGTGATTGCAGCTCTTGGTTGGGCCCACCAATAGGTTCAATTCGTTGTCTCTTTTCCATAGTAGAGTTAGTTTATTTTTTAGTTCTAGAATCTACATGTGAGTTAGTTTTTGAACTCTAAATTACTCTATTAAATTCTGGCTTACCCATTTTTTGATTAGATCATTTTAAGTTTGATATTATCTTATAGATTGATGAATGTTGAATGAGTTATTTATCCTTGTAGAATTTGAAGAATGAACCAAGTGTTGAATCTAGATTTGCTCTGTTTTCCAGTTTCTAGTTTGATCATGATTTAAAGATGATTTGAGTTTAGACTTACTCTATTCTGATAGGATAGCTAGCTTATAGTCTGATTAAAGGAAGCTTCCAGTACCTATAGGGTAAAATCGGACATTTATTTGTTTCACCTGTGTTAGATTTAGAACTGCTTGATGCTTAGATTAAAAGGCTTTTAAAATAATCTCTCTTTTATGTTTTAGATAGATATAATGATGATTAGATGTTTCAGATAATGGTAGATAGTCTTGGATGATTACATTAGATTAGGAATAGAAATATCTTTACTTAAACTCAGAACTGTTTCCATTTAATGAATTAGACAAGATATGATTAGTTTTAAGATAATCATTAGGGTTTAGTTTCTAAGAGTAAGTTTGTGTTTTCTTCTCAGAATAACCTTTAGATAGGAATTAGAATCTTACTAGCACATATAGTGTAGGAGCTCTAAGTTCACTTACCCTGGTTTGACAATTTAGTGTTTTCAGGTAATTAAAAATCTTTAATACAACAACCTAACAACAGTCATCCACACTGATAATAAGCAATTGTAGTTCATGCAGACACAATGAAAATTGTAGAAAGACCATCATCAAAAGTGGTCCACATACTTGTACCAATTCCACCTCAACATCAAGTATAAAATAGGAAGCACCAACTGCGTCGTTGATTGCCTCAGCATACCACCAGTCATGGCACTCACCATAGTGCTAGACTCTTGCAGCCATGAGACCTCTGGATGGCCCCAACTCTATGAGATGTACCCAGACTTCACCACCATCTACCAAATGTTGGTTCTAAAGGCAGTTGTCGATAATTTCCATCTTCAGGATCGGTTGTTGTGTCATTTGGGCCATATCTATGTTCCATCAAGTGAGCGATGACGCTAATCTGGGAATCCCACTACAGTCGGGTGGCAGGACACTTCGGCGTCAAAAAGACAGTGGAAATGCTACAAAAATATTTCTACTGGCCAAAACTTCGACAGGAGGTCAGCAAGTATATCAGGTCTTTCACTGCCTACGCTATTGCCAAACCAACCACTAAGAAATAGGGCCTATACACCCCTCTTCCTACTCATTACAGGCCATGGGAATCCATCTCAATGGACTACATCTCAGGACTCCCATCCACCAAGAGGGGAAATGACTGTTTTTGTTGTTGTTGATGATCGCTTTTCTAAGATGGTGATTATGGTTGCCTGCAAGAAGAGCATCACAACAGAATCCACTGCTAAGCTCTTCTTTGAACGAGTCTGGGTACATTTTGGAATCCCACAAACCATTGTATCATATCGGGACAGTCGATTTCTCATCACATTCTGGTTGAGCCTCTGGTCACTGCTAGACACCAAGCTCACCAAATCCACGGCCTTCCACCCCCAGACAGATGGCCAAACCGGGGTCGTAAATCGAATGATCGTGCATATCCTATGCATGTATAATTCCAAGAACCCTCACACATGGCATGAGAGTCTTCCCTATGTCCATCATAGCTACAACTGAGCCCTGCATAGCTCAACCAGCCACAACCCCTTTTTAGTGGGGTTGGGATTCCAACCATTGGGTCCCATAGATGTTGCACTTCCCCTTGCAATAACCTCGACTGAATCCTCTCCTACTCCAACTGAGGCTGACAAAGACACCCAGTTCATTGAGAGGATCCAGCGCATCTTCCAACAGGTTCAAGATATCCTACATATGTCCAATGACAAGTACAAGTAGCTCCATGATCAACATCAGGTGCCACATAAGTTTCAGGTGGGCGACAAAGTTTGGTTGCACTTGCAGAAAGAATGCCTTACAGGACCCCATCGGAAAATTCACCCACTCCGTTATGGGTCGTACACCATCACCAAGGATGTGGGGGATAATTGTTTTTAGCTCAACATTCCTCATTTCCTTTTCCTTCACCCAGTGTTCAACGTGGACATCCTTCGGCCTTATTTCCCAACATTATTGGACACCTCAGACGTAGCAGAACAACTGACACCAACAAAGATCAACCTCGACTGCATACAACAAGCATCCAGTGATCAGATTGTGGACACATAGATCAAGGGAACTCAACAACAAAGGATCCAGTTTTATTGAGTCATCAAAGCAAGGCAGCTCCTGCACCAAGGCAAGTGGCTCACCCAGGGCCAAATTCAACAGACATTTCCTCATCTCATGGGGAAAATCAATGAAATGGAGACCATTTCTTTCTAAGGAGGGAGGATTGATCTAGATGGATATCGGTGGCCACCCACCTTTTCCAGTTGGCTCAAAACAACTTTCTAGTAATTTTGATAATTTACTATTTTTAGCAGTTTTTCGGGTCCTGAACTTCTAGAGTTGTTTTGAGGCCCTAAACGACATTTTTTGGGGGTTTGTTGCGACTACAAAATTATATCATGAAATTTTGTGCAACTTTTGTAGTCCTCATATAGATCTTTCTAATGGGCTATCATACGCCTAAAACAGAGATTGTATGCAAAAGTTACAACCCTGGGAAGTCGATGTACTAACTTACCCAAATGGAGCCTGTTATCGCACAATTTGTAGCTAGGTCAAATGGCTAAAGGATAGAGGCCAAACTATCGTAACAAGAACCTTCCCCACCCAATCTCACCTCAATGGGGAGGTTCTTTCTATTTAGGCAGGTTAACCCAGGGAAGAAGTCCCTGGTAACCTGGGGTTGTGAAGAGGCCAAAGTATAAAGGTCAAAGCAAAAGTTCCTCCTCACAGGTTACCACCAAGGTTAGTTAGTCCGGCTAATCAGCCAATAAAGAAGTGTATGCCCAAATGAGAGCACCTTCCCAGAACAAGACAATAGAAAATAATATATGCAGGCTATAATTCAGTGGGTTAGTACTTCATGCAACTATCTGACATTAATATGTAAGCAATTTAAAGCAACAGATATCAATGAGATCAACGTTTTGTCAATATAGAAAATGGAAAAGTATCAATTCATCAATAACTAATGAGATGATGTAGCCAACAATGTATCTAACCAATATTTTACTCAATAAATGCTTTCAACCATCATCTAATTGCTTATCATCAAAAGGTGCTACGTCAAGATGGAATAACCAAGTATGACATCAGCCTAGTTAGGGTTAGCTAGTTAGTTAGGGTTTCAAATTTAAAATTTTTGAGATTTTGTTTGAGAACTATCACTTCAACGTTGTGGATCTAAGATCAATCCCTAGGGGTAAATGGAGTCAATTAAGGAGAGGACGCAAAGTTGAAGGAATAAAGGCTAAGGACAAGAGGGAAGGGTTCTAGAGTGTTGCAATGGCAGGGCCCTAGAATCAAAACCCTAGGGGAAAGAGGCTCACTCCGGTGTTGCTTAAGAAAGGCCTGGTGCTCTTTCCTCCTTCCTTAGGTCAAACTTGGCAAAACAGCTAGCATAAAAGATAAGTTAAAACAAGAGATTGAGGTGAGGGAGAGTGTTGCAATGGCAAGGCTCTATCACAAAACCCTAGAAGATGGACGACCCTAGGAGTAGATAACCTAGGCCCGGGACGTCCCCTCCTTCTTAACCTTTAAAAATCACAGCTAGCACAAGGGGAAAAGGTGAAAAGAGTGTAGCAAAGGCTAGGCTCTTTCTTCCTTCTTCAATGGCTGGATATTTCTCTCTAAGGGGACATGAAACAAGGACCTACTTGTGTGCTTGTCACCTAGGGTTTTAAATCAGCAAATTTATAATTAAATGCAAGAATATAAACCTACAACCATTCAATTAAGAAGTTTTGCAAGAAAAATACTTACATATCATGATGAAAAGCATATGCAAAACCCTAGTTGTAAACCTTCCTTCAAGAGAAATTCCAAACATGCCAAGAAAATCCTTCCATCAACAAGTACGCCTCACTTTAAAAGACCAAATACCCAAGTAGGGTACAAAAATCAAACCTCACAAGAGAGTGAGTTGTGTGTTTTGTCCAAATGAGGGAAAAACATCCTCAATATATAGTGTATCATGACCTATAATTAAAATTAGGTCATTAGAAATAGCTGACAAGGCTACAAACCAAAAATCATACCGTTTTCACATTAAATGTTTTATAAAACCCTAAATGAGAAAAATATGAGACGTCAAGCCCTCCTGAGGGAGATGTTAGGCCCTTTTGGGGCTAGTCCAGCATCCAGAAGTCAAACGTTAGCCCCTCCTAGGCTCCTCCAAGCTGCCACATGTGCTAATCGTCCTATCAAACTGCCACATGCTCAAGGTGATGTCAAGGCCTCCTGGGTGACATCCTGGTCATCAAAGGGAAATGCTCGATCTGAAAAGGGTCAACCCCCCTAGGCTGGGCTCAGCCAAAGTGTCCTGGATCGAACGTCCTTCTTCTTCTCATGTGAAATAGCTCAACCAATCACTGTCATGTCTCTACCCCTGATGGAGTCCCAGCAACCATCTGATGGGCTCTTCAGCCCCATGGAGGTCTGAGCTAATCATCTCCCCATGTGTATCAGTCCAACTAGTACCTATCCGTCGGGCATGGTCCTGCACATCAAACACTTTGCCCTCCATGGGCTCATTAGTCATAGGGATAATAGAAATGTCAATCACATTTCATCATTAATTTTATCAAATATATGCATAAAACCCTTGATATATCAATCAATAGCTCAAATACCCTACAAAATCCTACAATACAAGGTTGAAAAGAGAGATAAGATACCTTATTGGGCTAGCATCCATAAGTAAAGGAAATTAACCACGGGGTTTCATCCAAGCCATGTAAAATGAGGTGGTGTGGATAAGGGATGTCCTGACATAAGGGTAGAGTGAAAGTCAGAGATGCATGGTTTACCTGTGGGTGCCTTTGTAGAAGACGAGTTGTACCTGTCATAGATGCAATTCTTTCCAAGCCCTTTATTGCCTTTATTCTTTTCTTTTCTTTATTTGCTTTTTCCTTTTTTTATTTCAAGGACTAACTAGAGGACATTGCCTTGGCGTGGTGACCAGAGCTAACAGTGTTACCCACAAGCACTTTCACAGAGATGATAAGGATGGCTCGTGATGAGACCCCCTTTCCCTTGGCAATGCAACCAAAGGTCACTGCCCTAGCATGGTGACCAGATAATGGCAATTTCATACTGCTAGGTACACATGAACATAATAGGTTGGCTTGTGTTGAGACCCCCTATCCTCCTGGCTAGGTCTTGTTTTGTTATTTTTCTCTGGGTCCCTCTTGTTTCTTGTTAAGAGGATTTTTATTGCCTTCTCGGGGATCCCTAGGCGAGGCATCTCTAGGTTTCATTTTTATGGCTTTTAACTTTTACCAACTGCTTTTACCTTCTAGGCCTTTAGCCCCTTCTTCCCATGAGATAAGGTGCAACCCCACAAACAAATCATCCTAATGCCCGGATTAAGGGAGTGGGACAGATGAGTGGGAGATAAGATGTAAAGTGATGATATGATGGGAGCAGATGATGGCTCTTTAGAAATCCCCTTGGTGGAAAACCAAAACCTATGGATACAGGCTTGCTAGGGCACCCCGTCAATCCCCCCAACCATGGTCAAGTGGGTTAATGTAAGATCCAAGCAGTTGTTAGAAATAGAAGGAATTTGATGCATATATCTAAAGGTTATAATGATAAAAAATGACACATACCATGATACCTTGACCAATTATCTCATCGAGCAAGAGTCTCCATCGATACAAGACCAGGCCGATGGCGATGGATTTTGCTACTGTTGACAAGACAAGTCTAATGAAAGAAGAGAAGGATGGGCCCTCTAGGGCTATGCTCAATTCAATATTTCTCTCGGTACTCCATGTCTAGGACCTATGGGCCTCGAGACATGATCTCCTAGTTATCCCTAGAAATCGAGGATAATAGGGCCCACATGACTTTTGCTGCTTCATCTCCTAGGGTTAGGTTTTTGGATGTTTAGGGTTTTTTTGAAAATCTTGTTTATTGTAAAAAGGCCTTGAGAACCTCATTGTAATGATCTTCTTGTGAATGAGCGCAGTCGTCACATCTCTTCTCAGAGATAAGCCGCCACCATTCCAACAAGCTTGTTTTCCGCTGCATTTTACAGTTTCAGCTTATTTCTTTATTGAATAGAAAACCAGTTTTACTATATCTCTGTTATTTTATGTTAAGTATCTGGTAATAATCTGTAGTCACTTCATTATTCTCATAAAATCCGGATCACATATGTGCAAGTGGACATTGTTAGTCATGTGGTCTCTCGACACTCCATGTCTGCAACCTGAGGGCCTCAAGACATCATCTCCTTAGCTATCCCACAAAATACGGATAATCGGACCTTTTTCCTCTTGTTGAGGCCTTGGTTTCCAACATGTTGCATCTCTCTGTTGTCTAGAAAATTAGGGTCTAGAGGTAGATTGATTCCTTTCCATAGTGGTTAATTGACCCATGATTTGATTCTAAGCTTGTACAAATTGAGTACTTGTCTTATCTATTTTCTGAGTCAATAGGGCAATTAGATCAGAAGCACTACTACTGGAAGCCTTAGTTTTTTTCTTTTCCTTGGAACGAGGATGATGAAAAGGATCAACCTTTGATTCAAGGAGGTTCTCTTCAATTTCTGCACTGTACTCTTTAGCTTGTTCCAAGGAGGTGGAATTCTTGTCCTTCAGGATGAAACAAAATTACCCATCGAAAGCATTCATGTAAAGGAGATGAACAACTACATATGTAGGGCATAGGTCTGTCAGGATTTGACTATATAAATTGTCAAACTTATTGTCAAATTCACTCACTATTTCATTCTCCTTCTTCTTTATATGATTGAATTGTGATACAAGAATTTTGTTGTCTTTCTTCGTTTTCCATATGTTCTTGAATAACTTAGTGAAGTCTTCATAATATGTGATGTGATTATCAGGAATCCCTCTGAACCATCTTTGAGCATCTTCAGTCAATGATGAGGCTAGTATCTTCATTACTACATCCTCTTGTTCCACTTTTGTATTTTCCATGTCTCGGCCTATGGCATAGAGACGATCATCAGCAGTGATCACATTATTTCCCAGAAACTTTGGAAACCATTTGTGAGACTCTTTCAGCATTGTGTTGGGGTATACATGGATGGTGTCCATGTTCATGTATTTACAAAGGTCCTTTTCCCAAGGGTGAGCCATTGAAGAAATGGGAGGCATACTGTAAAAAACAAAATTGACGACGGGAGACTTGAGGGGAGACTTTCTTCAGTAAACCTTAGAAGGTTTGAATCTCCCTAGGAGAAATGTCTTAAGGTAATATGGATTATGGGAAGGTGGAGTCACCAAATGAGCTTCAAGGAGGGATCATCAAAGGTGGAAGGGAAACGTTCTTTAAGTGGAGTCATCAAGAAATTTAGGGGTAAAGGATTTGGGATCATATCTTTCCAAAGTGTCGTTAGGGCATGAAAGAGGATTCAAAATCCTCCTCTGAAATGGCACCAAAATGTTATCACACAAAGTGTATATTGGGAAAAGCATGACCCAAACCACAAGATGGAGACAACTAGGAGAATACCTACCCATTGTCACCTCGGATAGGTACTCTCATCAATTAGAGGTGAAGTGATCACCTCATGTGGGGAATCCCAAGTGACCCTAGGGGGAAATGAGATGGAAAGTGATACTTATGAAAGGATTTCCCTATAGGTCAATTTTATAAATGGAAAGTGGCTTGGAAATGATTCTCGATAGTGGTCAATGGTTTCCAAGAAGTTTGAGAACCTGCGGATGATGATAGAACCTACTCAAGACACAAGAAAAACCAAGTATACAAGCTATATGTTAGGTGGACAATCAAGTTAAGTTTTTTTTCCCTATTTGCAGTAGTCAGTAGATATATATATCAGTGAACAAATGATTATTATATCTGTTGAAAAATATTTTAAAAGTCTAACAAATGATGCAAGAAATAAGCTATCTAAACACTAGTATAACTCTAGTATAAAAGCACAAGACTTTAGCAATAAAACAAGGCTGTAAGAAAAAATTACTACAAATATATTATTCATCCTTATGTATGTATAAAAAAAATTGTTACAGTATAAAAATCAGCCACCAGAAATCACAAAGAATCCACCCAAAATATGTGTCGAGACTAGTAGATTATAGAAGTAAATTTGTAGCAAATTATGACAGTTGAAATGTGAGTTATAAGTAAGTAAAAGAATGATTTGTTGCATCCATAATGGATGTATATTTTAATGAGTTATATCTCTAATAATACCAAACCAATGAAGATTCTTTAGAGGCCTTGACAAACTTTTAACGTGCAGAAAAGTTTCCAACTTGAACAAGATCAATATCTCACTAAATCATGTTTACCAAGGAAAGCAATTTATTTATCCAATGCAAAATTCAAATTAGTTCCTTTAAAAAATGGGTGGATGGAGTCTTTAAAACACAAGCTATATCAGCAATATCCCTAGGGGTGTAAACCCTCTTCCTCCCTATGGAATGCAAACCAAACTTCAAGGTAGATCAAGGAGGGTGTACACCCTTGTACTCCTCCAATATACCTTGCAATAAAAGACTTGTAAACTAGAAAATGAAAAGAAATTGATGGAGGGTGTATGAAATTATAATCCTCCTAGGGTTTTAACCAACAATATCATGAAATAAGAAAGAAGAATCCATATTTTCCTTACAAAAACCAAGAAACTTGCAAGATCAAACCCTAGCTTCACCAAGACAAACCATCCATAAGCAACAACAATAGTCTCCAAGAGATGTGCACCACCTTAGCTCATACATTTATCAAGAGATATACCAAAAATCATTTGCAAGAAAGAGATATACCAAAAATGCTCAAGTATAGCGAAAATTTCAGCCAATGCAGTCTTCTCACAATGGGAGAGTTATGATGAAAGTGAAATAGAAATGATATCTATTTATACAAATACCCTAAAACACATTGTATCCACATTAAAAGGGAAAGCCACAAGATAATGGGACAAAAACCATCACTCTCATCCCTTTGACAAAATAACATTTTTTTATTCATAATTTGCACATAAGATAAACCCTAGAAACATGATTTCACCCTCTTGGGGCAACGTTTTGGCACTTTTAAGTCAATTTGTTGCATTCGATATGTGTGTGTTAGGCCTCCAAAGGCCAAATGTATTCAAGTTGATCCTCTCCACCATGATCCAAGGACTCCCTCCCTCAAAACGTTCCAAGTGTCTCAAATCACCACCAAACCCTAGCCCTGGGGTGACATCAAGCCCTTAAAGGTGACATTTTAGCATCAAATGGAAAGTCATTTTGTGTGTAGGGTTTAGGTGAGATCCTCCAAGGTCTCTTCTATCCCTCCAAAGGAATATCATCACCATCTGGTGTGTAGGCCATGGTATCCAACCTGTGGGATTCAATCCCCAAGGAAGCCCAAACTAGGCTTGTTCTTCCAAATGTATCCACCAACTAGATCCTGAAAAGACAATGAATACGCCCTCCAAGGATCTCAAGTCAAATTCATCATGATTAGTAAATCAAATCAATAAAAGATCCATCCAAGCATGTACATCAAAACTACCTTGTCAAAATAAACAAGTGTTCAAAGACCCTATGCAATTTTCTAAGTTTAGATATGGGAAGGTTGACAAAGCGACCTATTGGGTGAATTGTACCTCAATTTTAGGGTTGTTTCTTGAGTGGACCTATTTCTAAATCATGTGGATGTAGTGACATGTTGTTGGGTGTAGGCCGAGTTTGAGGAAAAGTCCATTTTTGGAAAGTAAAGCTTAATTCGGAAAAAGACATTTGGCAGGGAAAGAAACATGTGCGAGGTAAAGATGCATGAAAAAGAGGAAAGCATGCAAGGCACGCATGCAGGAAAACCCAACCACATTAGGGTTAAGGTTTTTGTAAGAAATTGTAATGGTTGATAAGCTAGAAATTAGTATAAATAAGTACCTAGGAGGTCTAGGTCGGGGGGTGGGGTTGATTCCTAAGTTTTGCAATGTTCGGTGAAGGAAACTACTAGAATATCTGATACCATTTGTGTAAGTTGTTGAGTTGTAGGAGAGTCAAGTAGCTAGATCATGAGGGTTAGATCGCAGGCTGAGGAACCTAGTGCAATCTAGTCAACCTCATAGAGGATCGTGGAACCTATTTGAGATTGTATGATTAGAATTGTAGTGTGTGCAATGCCATCTATTTTAGAATACTAAATAAAAGAGAATAAGAAGCCAGGTCTTTGTGGATGTAACCTAGGAGGGGGTGAACCATGATAACACCTTTGTTATGTGTTGTGATTGATTGTATGTTACCTTCTATAAGTAGTTAGATTATCAATGGATGGATGTATAATTCTCTGAGATCTGTTATATGTTATATTTGTTAGAATTCTTGCATATATTTAATAGATGAATGAATATCAAGAATAATATAAAGAAAAACTAGATAAAATCCTAAGAAGACGAATTGCAATCCAAGATCCCCACTCTTTCCTAGACTGCAAGCATATGATCATTGCAATCACCCATAGAACTATCTCGGGTGAGACTGTGTAGTACCCTCTGTGTGTTGTTTTTCCTTCTGGTTTACCAAGAGGGCCGATAGTTTTAGAGGGATTTGTTGGAAGCTTGTTCATATATGAACCTAGGTCAACCAAAGAAGTAGTTAGAGAATATTAACAACCAACAAATGGTTTTGTTGCCAGTTGGAACTACATGGGATTGAGTGAGTGGGATCTGAGAAAGAGGCGCTCAAAAAATGAAAGTATAGAATGGAATGTTCAAACCGTGGAATCCAACAAAGGCAGAGATTTAAAGTTGGTTGAAAACAAAGGAGCTAGAGTTTGCATAGAAAGGCAACAGAAACCCTAAATTAACACCACACAAATATCTGGACAAGTACGTGTTTAGTGACTTTCATAAAGTATTCTTCTGTGATTTCCCGCATGTGTTGCAAGAGTGGCTATTAGGGTTGAAATAAAACCACCATACAAATCGAATTAAACATCTCGAGTGGAGTCTTGTGGACATTGCACAGTTACAACAAGTTAACAAAAAATTCATGCACGCAATAGATTTTTGGCTAGACGGTATTGTTGCAGGGTTTATCACAGAATTTGCAGTAGAGACTGCGAAGTCTTACAGTGTAGTAGAGCAAGAGTTTCTAAAGGGACCCAAAGGTAGGTATATCATATCTTTGTATACTTAAATCAATATATTATTGTATAAAAAAGGTGTAATGACTACGGCATCAGACAACTAAACTTCCCTACGTGCATGGGGGGAGTGGGGAAACAATGATAAAAGATGGAAGAATGGAGGGAGATATGGATAAGGGAAAGAAGGAAGCCATGGACCCAATCATGATGGAGAAATATTAGATAAAATAGATAATGGAAACAACTAGAAAGACACACAGTGGATTAACCTACCAATATAAGATAAATAAGAAGAAGAGAGCCATAGAAGATAGAGAAGGTTTGGCAAGTGATGAAGAAAAGGTAGAGGATCTTCGGGCTATGGAGAAGATTGAGGATATGTTAAGAACCAAACATCAATATAGCATAGAAAAACCTCAAGAAAAGTACTCAACGCCTTGAAAAATAGATAATTTCAGATAATAAGCCTCTTCGAGGGGGCAACCTCCTTTTACCCCACTTAAATGTTCAAGTACAAGA
>SNQJ01S0044202.1:71490-86905 GCA_010110895.2 Picea sitchensis
TTTTGAGGTGGTTCTGCTAGACAATATTTCTTCTGTTGTATCTCCCAATTTTTGGACCTTATGGGTATGAAACTTTATCTTATGTATTTCTATGATATGTCTTCTCTTCAATTCCACAGGTCTGATCAAAATTGGATGTGCCAGGTGGAATTTACGATAACTTCCCCACAACTTGCTGATTTTTGGCCTTTCCATGAGATCTCACTTGTATAGTGTGCCCCGCACAAAATAATTGATATAAAATTCTGAAACTCGCACCCAAACTACTACAGACTGTCCATGATCCAATGCAACCAGTTCCACACAATTTGGATACTCTAGTAATAAGTTATGATTGTTTTACCTGGAACACCTTCTTGAGACTAGCCAATAGGACTAGTCAGATACCCTATTTTACACAGGGTGTATCTACAAATTTAAGATGACCCAGAATCTGAAATTTTAACCACAGATAAATAACTAATTTATGTAAATGGCCTCCGGAGTTCAGGGTATGAAACGTTACAGAAACTATTTTATAGCGAAAATTTTGCAAAGACTCATTTCAGGATGATTCCAGAACCCTATCTTGTACAGGCTATATCTCCAAAAGTATAAGGCCTCAAGAGATAAATTTTGAACCCAACGTACCTTGATCCGTATTCTAAATAAATTCCAAGCTGTTCCTTCTAAAACATTGTAGAAAAAAAGTTATAGAAAAAATTCCACGGTGTCTCAGATGTAGCAGCGAAACCCCAAGACCTTGAGCTCTGAAACCATATGTTAAGAACCAAACATCAATATAGCATAGAAAAACCTCAGGAAAAGTACTCAACGCCTTGAAAAAGAGATAATTTCATATAATAAGCCTCTTCGAGGGGGCAACCTCCTTTTAACCCACTTAAATGTTCAAGTACAAGATGATTCAAAATGAAAATGTCTCCTTGTTATATATAGGAGACTAGGATGTATAATTAGAACTAATGGCCTAAATCCGACATAAATAAAATAACATTACTAATCTAATATGCCCCAATTAAGGGGTAATGGGCCAATATTAGGGCTTAACAGGAAATCATGCACACAACATATGAAAGGAAGAAAATAGGTCCAAGGGCAGGAACAGAAGGTATAACTCCTACCCATATCAGTGTCAGTGTGGAACCCATAACCCCACGTGCGACTAATGCACCAGAAAGAAAACCACTATTTAGACAACCGAATTGTAGTGGAACAAAGATAGCAAGAAGTGCACCGAATCAAGGAGCAGCGACTAGAGGATCCAGTTCAAGAAGTAATGGTCAAGTATCTACATTGCATGAAGGTCGTAGTTCATCACCGTTCAAAATGGCAGGACATGATCCCACCATTAGGTTACCTGAATTCAAGGGAGAGGCATTAAGTGATCCTGAAAAGAACTTTTTTATCTGTGAGAAGATATGGGAAGAAAAGAATATCACATATGAGGATACAAAACTTTAATAGTTAGATATCACACTAAGATACCATGCACTAGATTGGTACATGATATTAGTTGTAAACATTCCACCAGGAACAACAAGGACAATTGCAGATGTCAAGAAGATACTGATAAATGAATTTTAGAAGCTTAGCTCAGAGGATCGGTACATGAATGAGATAATTGAAATCAGGCAAAAACCAGGTGAGTATGTTTGGGAGATTGATCATAGGTTTAAACATATTAAAGGTAAGTTGAAGTATGTCATGACTAATATGCAACATAGACATCTCTTTATGACCTCACTATTACCACATCTAAAATACCCTTTGAGGAAGAAGAATTTTCAAACTTAGGAAGAGGCTCTATAGGAAGCCCTACAAGTGGAATAGAACCAGTATCAGAAGAAAAATACAACAATATAGGAGCTGAAGGAGGATCTGGAGAACCTTACATTTCAACTAAACCATAATAAGGGAAAAGAGAAAAGAGAAGTTGTTTGGTGTACCCAATGCAAGACATAAGGACATCACAAGAATGAGTGCCCAACTTTCCCACAGTACATGGAAACAGGGCTACCAAAACCTTTTCCAAGAGGAGGACCATGGTGCGAGATATGTAAAATACATGGGCATGATCCATATCATTGTCCAATGAAGCATAAGTATCAGACAATACCCAAGAGTTCATATTGCAACTTTTGCAAATTAGTGGGTCATGATGACAAATATTGTAGGACAATGGAATTGATGAGGGAAAGAATGTTAGACACCTATAGGGTGCAGGAAGAAATGATGACAGGGAAATTTTCACCTCATTTTAACTAGCTACCACCTCCATAAAACATTGCACAACAACAGTACAACATTGTGCAATCGTCATATAACAATGCACAACCTCAGTATAAACTTGTGCAGTATAATTAGGTGCCTCGGTACAATGCATCACAAGGAGATCGAATTGGATACAGAGGTGGAGGTCTATGTAGACAAATAGTCAAGGAACTAGTATCATGCTATCATGTGGAAGAAGAAGTACCAAATAAAGATGACCCGCAAAATATTCAAATTACATAAATTGAGGGAGAAAGAGAGGTGGAAGGTCCATATTTGGAATTAGAAGTATTTGATGCACCTATCAAAGTGAAGAAATTTAATATTGGGACAACAGATAAACCTAAAATGGAAATTATTGGAGACTATTGGGATCAACAAATAGTGGAAACAATAATAGAGTTATTGTGTGAATACAGTGACATGTTCCCAATAATGTTTACAGAGATGAAAGGAATAACAGGAAAGCTAGGAGAGATAAAGATACCTCTCAAACCTAAGGCTAGATTTGTCAGACAGAGACCTTATAGACTAAATCCAATATATAAGTAGAAAGTGAAAGCATAAATTGATAGAATGTTAGAAGTTGGAATTATAGAACCAGTAGAAGAATTTGAATGGATAATCCCTATAGTAGTGCAAGAAAAGAAACGAGGGGGGATAAGGATTTTTGTGGACCAGAGGAAACTAAATGATTCTTGCCTACATGACCCTTTTCCAACCCCTTTCATAGATGAGGTGTTAGATAATGTGGGAGGCCAGGAGGCATACTCATTTACAGATGGATTTCCAGGTTACCATCAGATCAAGATAGCTCCAAAAGACAAGTACAAGACTATGTTTTCCACAGAATGGAGATCCTACCAGTACACAGTCATGCCTTTTGGGATGAAGAATGCACCAACTATATTTTCAAGGGTAGTAATAGTTGATTTTAAGGAGTTCATAAAACAATTTTTAGAAGTATATCTGGGTGATTGGATAGTATATAGTCTATTAAAATATCATATGGAAGTGTTAAGGGTGATGTTGGAAAGATGCAGTCACTGTTAGATATTGTTGAATATCAAGAAGTCCATCTTTGGGATACCTTTTGGAATATTGTTGGGACACATAGTGTGAAAACAAGGCTTGCTAGTAAATCCTACCAAGATTGCAGTGATTCTCAATTTACCACCACCAAAATTAGTGCACCAGTTGAGAGAAACATTGGGCACACAAGATACTACAGAAAAATTATAAAAGGGTATGCACAGATCATTGCACCAATGGAGAAATTGTTAAAGAAGGATACTAAATTCCAGTGGAATGAGGATTTTCAACAAGGTTTGGACACCCTAAAAGAAAAGATGGTAACAAAGCCTATTCTAGTATTCCCAGATTGGGAAAATAAATTCCACGTGCATGTAGATGCATCATCTATAGCACTTGGAGCAATTCTAGTGCAGCCAGGAGCAAGGGATTTGGATCATCCCATATAATTTGCAAGAAAAAAATTGTCTGAATAGAAGAAGAACTACAACACTACAGAAAGAGAAGGTCTATCTATGGTCTATGCACTTCACAATTTTAGAAATTACTTATTGGGAAAACACTTTAAGATGTTCACAGATCATTCGTATCTCAAATACCTAGTCAAAAAGCTAGTGTTGAGGGGGAGGATCTATATGTGGCTACTGTTATTTCAAGAATTTGATTTTGAAGTGATAGTCAAACTAGGGAAGTTGAATGCAGGACCTGATCATCTATCAAGGGTAACGAATGGAAAAGAACCTACACACTTGGAAGACAACTTCCATGATGCGTCGTTATTTTCAGTCCAAATAGTTGATGAACATTTTGTTGATATTATTGAATACTTGAGTACAAGGATTGTGCCAAAGGATTTTAACACTACGTAGAGGAATAATATGGTAGTAAAATTTGTAGACTATCAATTGATTGTAGGACACTTATACAAAATGGGCGCGGACGGAATTTTGAGAAGATGCATACTAGAACATGAAAGGCCTAGGATTTTGGCAAAATCTCATGAGGGAATAGCTGGAGGACATTATGGAGGAAAAGGTACCACACAAAAGGTATTGTGTGTACGATTATGGTGGCCAACAATTCACAGATATGCTAAGGAGTATTCTCAAATATGTGATGTCTGTCAAAGATTTGGTAAACCTAATAGAAGGGATGAGATGCCCCTAAGACAACAAGTAATATTGCAGGTATTTGAAAAATCAGAAATAGACTTTGCGGGACCAATTAATCCACTAGCAAAAAGGTTAGGAGAAAGATATATCATTACTATAACAAAATACTTAACAAGATGGGAAGAAGAAGCACCAGTAAAAGATTGTAGCATAGAGACAACAACACATTTCTAGTTTGAGCAAGTGATCACTAGATTTGGTTGTCCAAGGATTTTGATGAGTGAACAAGGAACTCACTTTATCAACAACACTATCAAGGCTATGATTGAGGAGTTTGAAGTCTATAATCAGAAGAGTACAACATACCATCCTCAAGTAAATGGAACATTAGAATCCTTCAATAAGATCTTGGAGAATTCTTTGACAAAGGTCTGCAATGTCAACAGGGATGATTGGGAAAATACCAGCAGTACTATGGGCGTACATGACTACATGTAAGAAGCTAACAGGACAAACACCATTCAGGTTAGTGTATGGGTAGGAAGCAGTGGTTCCATTGGATTATTTAGTACCTAGTTTGTGCATTGCAGCAATCACCAACATGACAGAAGAAGGTGTTGCACAGGAAAGATTGAATCAATTGATGGAGTTGGAAGAAGACAAAATTTTAGCAGGATTTCACCAAGAAGTAAAGAAAGAAAGAGACAAAGATTGGCATGAAAGACGTATCAAGAGAAAGAGTTTAAAGGAAGGAGATCTAGTCTTTCTCTATGACAACAAATGTTTTCAACATCCTGGTAAATTCATAATGCAATGGTTAGGGCCTTATGAAGTCAAGACTGTCACATATGGGGGATCTGTACAGTTAAAGGATCTGGAAGGATCATAGCTGAAAGGAATGATCAATGGGTGTCGACTGAAACTGTATAGGGATAGTCGACCTCCTAGCACTTAAAAGTTATAGAGAAATAATAAAAACATGTACATAGTGTATTATAGTAGAAGTTAAGATAGAGAAAATGAGAAAAAAGAAGGAAAAAGAAATACAAAAATAGAAAACACAAAAAATAAAAAAAATACTGGAAAATACAACGTGTATCAAAAAGTGGACTCATCACGATGAAAGGAAAAATGTCCATGCCCAACATACGTGTGACACACCGTGCAGTAAGGAAAATTTACAGCAAAAATATGTTGCACACTCCAAAAACTCAGCGCATTGTGCCCAAAAATTCAATTAAGTTGGGGAAACCCAATCAGAAGTCAGTGCAGAAGAAGAAGGGGAGCACGCTGAAGAAGAATACACAGTCAACACAAAAGTACACTACCACGGGACATAAATAACAAGGAGCGGGGGTCACTGTGATGCAAGCAACCCCCTCGGCATCCACTCCACAAGAGACAAGGCCCCCTAAGAGCCAATAATACATACAGGAGGGTCATGCAAGAAGGAAAAAGCACAAAAATAGTTGCCAGAATACACTATCACCGAGGATGACACAGACCTCATGGCAGAAAGGGTGCAGGACCGGGTAGTAGAATATTTTGAAGAAACCCAACACCAAAGAGGGAAAATACAAGATGACCTGGTAAGAATAAAGAAAGTCCTCGAGCAGATTAGTTCATAGAAGATCCCTAAAAGGGGAACTAAATCCATCCCCAAAGAATCAACAACAACAGAAAGGACTACGTCGAGTAAGGAGAACACAGTTCAGACTATTGCCCAGGCTAGTCTGAATTTCAGGCTAACAGTTAATATGTTTCAAATGGATGAAATTGCAACACAAACACCATTGAAGGATATGGCACAGGTAGAGCTAGTATTATCCAGAATAGCTGCCAAGTCATTGTACAGGCTCCAAGTCAATGTCGCTCAGGAGGTATAATCACACACCAAAACAAATGCATCACAACTACAGGAGACAAGAGATGGTAAGGAAGCCTTGGAATTGGTGATCAAACAGGTCAAGTTTGAAACCAAGGAAGAAATGAGCACATATATAGAATCAAACAGGGTGTGAAAACAATGTACAATTACATCCATGAAAGTGTCTAGGCAGATAACACAAGTGCAGAGGAGAAACTCAATATTATTTCCAAAACCATCGAACATTGTGTTATAAAAATAGGATCGCGGAGAAATAAAATAAAACAAATGCGGAAATAAAACACAAAAGCTACACAGTATAATAGAGACATAGATATACGTAGTTCACCCAGTGTGGGCTACATCCACCAGAGAAATTGATGGGTCCTTCCTTTATTATTATCCAAAAAGTGAATGGATACAACCTACAACACACCTATTGTAACTTTATCTTCTTTCTCTCACAGTCTCCTCACATAGAATACAGTATTCACAATGATACATAGCCACAATAAATTTCCCTCATAAAAGAGGGTTTCCTTCTAGGGAAAAAAACCCTAACATAACTTCTACCATCATATATGTGACATTATAATGAACGGTCCATATTTACTATGAAATTACAATAAATATTTACAAGGCAATTTTTCCTTTGGGCTTTCCCTCGGACCCCCTCCCTCCCGCGTGGAAAAGTGTACATTCTTCTGGGGTGTAAAGTCTTCATGGGGTATAAACACAGATGAAAACAAATACCTCTGAATTAGGAAGATAATCAATCTCCACAAACAACACACTATAGGAAAGATATTGAGGAATTAAAAGAAAAATTGACTCCTACAACTCCTCCCGAGGTGAGAGAGCAAAGGAAAAAAGAAGTTGCACTCCAAATGCCAACAATGGAGGAACAAGTCAGCGGAGTAGCAAGATTGTTTGACAGAGCAACATAGCTCTGGACAGTGTTGGCAGTGGTACCAAGAGGAGGAGATGATAAGTGTAGCCATACAAGAGCTAAAGAAGAGATAGAAAAAAATGAGCATCACAGAGCACCTGCAAGGTAATCAGGACTTGAAGAAGCTACAAGCAGATTTAAAAGCCACATAGATGAAAAAACAGGAGAGACGGGTGGAATTAGAACCACTCTAGGAAATATTAGTGTAGTTAATCACTAAATAAGAGGAGGAAAAGAGGAACATGGTGTAGGCACAAATAGAGGGCGCAACACTAATCCAAGAGGAGATTACAGCATAGTTAGTAGAGGCACTGACAGGAAAATCCACGTAGTCAAAATGCAAGGGAACTAGCAGAGAAGTTCCAAATTTTGGAAACAGTCGTAAAAGGAGTGCGCACTAGATAAGTGGATCGGGATGAGCCACATGTCAGTGTTGGGGTCTTTTTGGGTGCAAGACAAGTTTGAGGAAAATTCCATTTTTGGAAAGTAAAGCTTAATTCAGAAAAAGACAGTTGTCAGGAAAAGAAACACATGCGAGGGAAATATGCATGCAAAGGAGGAAAGAATGCAAGGCATGCATGCAGGAAAACCCAACCACATTAAAGGTAGTGTTTTTGAAGAAATTGTAATGACTGATAAGATGGAAATCAGTATAAATAAGTACCTAGGAGGTCTAGGTCGGGGGTGGGGTTGGTTGCTAAGTTTTGCAATGTTTGGTGAAGGAAACTACTAGAAGATATTATACCATTTGTGTAATTTGTTGAGATGTAGGAGAGTCAAGTATCTAGATATTGAGAGTTAGATCACAGGCTGAGGAGCCTACTATGATCTAGTCAGCCTCATAGAGTATCATGGAACATGTTTGAGATCGTATGACCGGAATTGTAGTGCACGTGGCACCATCTATTACAGAATTCTAAATAAAAGAGCATAAGAAGCCAGATCTTTGTGGATGTATACCAGGAGGGGGTGAACCACGGTAACACTTGTGTTATGTGTTGTGATTGATTGTATGTTACCTTCTGTAAGTAGTTAGACTATGAATGGATGGATGGATAATTCTGTGAGATTTGTTTTATGTTAGATCCATTAGAGTGCATGCATAGATTTAACATATGAATGAATATCAAGAATAATAGAAAGAGAAACCAGATCAAGGCCTAAGAATATGAATTGCAATCCTAGATCCCCACTCTTTCCTAGACTGCAAGAATTTGAGCATTGCAGTCACCCATAGAACTATCTCGAGTGAGACTGTGCAGTGCCCTCTTTGTTGTGCTTCCTTTTGGTTTACCAAGAGGGCTGATAGTTTTAGAGGGATTTGTTGGAAGTTTGTCCAGATCTGAACCTTAGTCAACCCAAGAAGTAGTTAGAGAAGATTAACAACCAACATATGGATGGGGGAAATACTTTTGGACATGGGGTTCATGACATACAAGGGGTTGTAGTGTCTCATTTATGGGTGCCTTTGTAAAGGATGTGTTTCACCTTCATTTTCAATGCAACCTTTTTCCAAAACCATTTATTGCCTTTTACTTTTTTAAGATGTTTCTAGGTTGAAGCCAAGGTGAGGCTTCTACCTAAGCATGAAAAACAATTCCCACCTTGACTCTACCCCGGTCACATCATGCTTCCCCAAGTTGAAAACATGTGTGGGGCTTCTACCTAATCATTAAAAACGGTGCCCACACATGCTCCACCTTGGTTAGAATTTTGTATTAGCTATTTTTCAACGGTCCCATCAGTTTCTTATGAGCGACATTTCATTGTCCTCGGGATCCCTAGGTGAGCATATAGAAGGTTCAAGTTGGATTTTATCTTTTTCCAGCTACAAGCCTCTAGTCCTTTAGCCCCTTCTTCCCATGAAATGAGGGACAACCCCTTCTTGGGTTAGTACACCTAAAAATACCAAAAGGTAAGGAGATGGGGGGATGAAGTGTGGAAAGTGAAAATTGTGGTTGGGAATGGCATGATGACTCATCAAGAGGACCTCCCAATATAAAACCTATCCCTAAGGGTGACCCACTTACTAGGGCACAATGTCAACCACCAAACTAAAATAGGGAAAAGAGAAGAATGTTCAAGCAGACGTTACATAATCAAAAGAATCTGAAAATTCAACAAACTCAAATGCCTCAAATATTAAAATGACACTCACCATGTTACCTAGCTTGTACCTCATGGATCAAGATCCAATGTCTTCTAGAAGCCAACTAGTGTGGTTGATATTGTCATGATGAACCTGGAGCTATGGTGGCGAGGTAGTTATTTGTCTGTGAAAGTGGACATTGATGTTCAACTTGTCTCTCGGTACTCCATGTCTGCAACCTGAGAGCCTCGAGACATCATCTACTTATTTATCCCTAGGATTTGGGGATAACATATGGCTCCTACTTAGGTACATGTACTCGTCGTAGAGTGCATGAGAACCACAACATCTCCTAGTATACCTGTGCCTACACTGAAACATGAAACTATAAAATCCAGGGTGGTTTTGGTCACCCTTTGTTCATATAAAGCAAAACCAAAAATGAAAACTAATCTAGAAAAGAAAATATTAGCATTTTTTCCTTCTTCTTTTTTTAAAAATCTAACCGAAACATGAAATCAATATGCAAGTAGATCAAAATTAAATGTAAAATGCAACTAAACTATCATGAATAATCAATATGAAAATGAAGGAAATCAAAATGACCTACCTACTTACCTGGGGACTGGGCCCTGAAGAATTCAAGTTCCATAAATGTAGGGTCGGAGAAGAGACCCATCCACTGGTAATGACATATTTCTCCCATCCAAAGCTGTCAAATAATACTTCTCTTTGTCATACTTTTTCTTGACAATGTAAGGGCCAAGCTAAGTGTTGTTATCCTTTTGGTCATATTAATGCTTTCCCATCTTCTTTTCCCACATGAACGTAAGACTTCCTTCATTGTAGTTGATTTAAGGTATATTCTTGATGTAAGGATAGGAAGGAGGTCCTATGTTGACTGCATCTATGATGGCTTATTCATGTTCTTTGTCCTCATATCTTCTTTCTCTAATATTTGGATGGACCCTAGCTCTTTCCTTTGGAACTTTGAAATATTTTCTTTGTATTAATATGTCCTTAGGAGTAATGTATCTATGCAGTCCTACTACATGAAAGTTAAGTCTCGTGGATCATACTCAATTGTGTATGGAACCTCATCAAACTCACCCTCACTTGTATAATTAGGATCGTTGGGGACCATCACGTGTTTTTCGACCCGCTCTCGACTCTATAATTCCTAAAAGGTTCCATCCCCCATGGGAATGTGTGAATAGGTAATGTTAGTGCCAATTCTTGCAAGTAGGGTATTTCTCTCCGATTTCAGGCCCTTGGTGTAAAATAGATCAAGAAATGGGTTTTAAAAACCCATCAAATTCATTTTATCCAAAGGCCGCATTCATGAGCATCAAGGGTAGCACACAGAAGAAGTCCATTTTGGGCTTAAAATCAAGCTAGCGGGCATTTTTGTTTTCAGCGGCGAGGATCCATCGATGGAGTAGATCAATGGTCATCGGGTAAGCCAAAGCCATGGAGTTGCATGATTTTTAGCGCATGGGCTCATCCCTTAGGTCCAAAGTCACAAGATGATCATGGTCGTCCGATCCAGTCGGGACACGTGGTGCCTGATTAAGTCTGGTCACCATCTCATCTATCACGACTCTGAAATACAAGGGTTGACACCCTTCCATCCACAATACATGAAATGCAAAGGTGGCTTTGGGTGCAGGCCCACGGTCATAGCACAAGGTCGTATGGAAAGGCGGTTGGAGGAAGAGGAGCGAGAACTCCTGGTGGGAGAATCCCTGAAAGGATCGGGATTGTTAGTCTTGAAGGATACGTGGTGCCTGATTAAGTTCGGTTGCCATCTCGGCTATCAAAACTTTGAAATACAAGGTTTGACTCCCTTCCATCCACGATACGTGAGATGCGAAGGTGCCTTTGGGTGCAGGCCCAGGGTCATAGCGCCAAGGTTGTATGGAGTATAGCCAAAGAAAGTGAGCATGCAGGGCCAGGGTTGTTCAATGGAAAAATGATCGTGGTCGTCAGCTTTTAAAGCCGATCCAATCGTTGATCCTGGAGGGTCGTTTCACGAGTTTGGGCACTAGGAAATTCGAAGGCAGGGGAAGTAGAAATCCCCAAAGGAAGAAGTGTCGAGACGCCCTTGGAGAGAGGCGCCAGGTCATGGACCTGGGTTACATTGATGGCAGTGCTAGAAGAAATGGAGGCTAGCCTCCAAGCCCTAGATAGCAGGCACGTGGTCTTCTCCTGAGCATATCGTCTTGACCACTCCCTAGGGAAGCAGTTAATGAAAATCGAGCAGGTATATGAAACCTCAGCTTGAGCCATAAATAGAAGGTATGGGAGGCCTGAAGAAATCATCCCGTGGTACCCTTGTGTGCAGGTCCCCCCTGAAAGAGCCATACTGAGTTAAGGTGGCGTCTGACAAAGGAGTTACATCCAGGTTTGACTGAAGAGACACCACACCTTGGAGGTTCGAGCACGCCTCTGTTGGGTGAATTTTTCTGATTATATATACTCAATTTTTTTATTTTTGTAAGGATCGATGGTAGAGAAAAGCTCCCAATTGTAAAGCTTTAACGAAGCCTCTAGTTCTCTGGTTATAGACTGACATTTTGAGACTTCTTGTTTAATGACAGCCAGCCTCCTCCTTTCCTTTTTCCTATGAATCTTAAAGCCTGGGCATGGATGATCCAGTCGGGTGTTGTAATAACTATATGATGCATGTTTGATTATATTAGTTCTACAACATTTTAAGTTTACTTTGAAGTTTCTCGGGTCTGAGAGGATCTCATATCTGAGACATTTTCCCCTTTAAAGGCCTGCTGGAAGACTAGATGTCCAGAGAAGACTCTATTTCCCTTTTCTTTCCCTCCACTTACTCACCACTATGCAAAAATTATCGGCTTAAGATAGATCAAGACCTCACATGTCTTTATTGTTTCAACCCAGTTTTCTGAGTTAAAACGATATTGTTCTGAGTTTACTTCCATTCAATCACTTTTTATCAGCAAATTGTGACATTTAAACTCATGGGCATCAGGCTTACTCCTGCTGCAATCCAGGAGTGACTTCTGACGCTAACATTTATGGTGTCGTTGTCGGGGACGAAGTTGAAAATTTTCCCTAGGATTGAACACCATTGAGCCTCTGATTTTGAAGGTGCATCAAGCATCAAAGACCTTGAAGATTGCTACTGTGCACCTGGCGACTCCACTGTGGCAACTCCAATGTTTCCACTTCACTGTTTCGGCTGTGGCTACTTTAGCACACTTGAAACCTGACCCAGAGGAGCTTTCTCGAGAAGGTTTCAAAAACTGCTTTCTGTTACACATCAAAAATACTCACTTTGATAGTGTCGCAAGTGTCATCATTACAAGGTTTGCAAGTGTCACTTTTTGCTCACAAGTGTCGCAAGTGTTAAAGAAAGCATACTGCCATGATGCCCATGTCATGCATGTAAACGACATCAAGAGGACACTTGGTACATGTCAAACACTTGATTTGGAAGAGGAGGAAAGGTTAACTGGGCTCATGAACCTTTTGCCATCTGAAAACACTCAAAAAACTAAGTTTTGAAGGAGAGCACTCCCCTATACCTCTTCTGGGATTGTTGGTGCTCCCCCTTACACTATTTGGGAGTGTTATAAAGCTCCTTTGACCCTTCTGAGGGAGCGTTGGTGTCTTTAGGAGTGTTGGCGCTCCCCTAAACACTACTAGGGCGCACTACAGGGCTCTGATGGCCCTTTTGAGGGAGTGCTGCCTATTATGGGCAGTGGTTAAGTTGTTGAGATGAATGGGGGAAGGATCCTTTCATTCTTGGAAGGTAGCTGGATTCGAATTCCTAGTCCAGCCGTGATCTTAGGGAAGATCCTCAACTAAAGGAGGAAAATCCTCAACTTCCCCAAGGATATCTCAAGTGGTTAAAGCCTCTCCAAGGCTATATAAGCAAGCTTTCTCATGGTGAAAGAAGGACTGGAAAAGGAGAATCACACCAAACTTATGATCTTATAAGTGGTGTTGGAACAGAGATATTTTGGAGGCAAGAGACCTATGATCTCATAGGGAACAATCGGTGAAGATATCATCATTCAGATCATGGACTTTTTGAGCAAGGGGTAGACAAGGAGGACTTGACGAAACTGCTGCAATTCATCTATGGCTGTAAGCAATGTTTTGTCCTCATTAATATAATTTGCTTGGCCTGTTTCTTTTTAATTCGTGTTCAATCTCACATGAATTTGTCTCTTTAGTATATAGACCTATTTCGGACTAATCTTGATAGAGTAGTAAGTGGGTGTACTTTGTTTGTCTACAGGGCTTATCGAGGAGTGAAAGATTGGAGCTCAACTCGGAGCGTGCAGGGACAAACACCGATAAAAGGTACTTATTTTCTCCTTCCTCCTCACACACTAGTCCACCTAGATCTAAAAGGAATTCAGTGACCATCATAATCACTTTCTATCTTAGAGTCAAGATTCTATCTCTTTGAGGAGATCTACCTGTCCGCAGGGAGATTTTCCTTCAACAGAAACTGGTGACTCCACTGGGGATAGATCCAATCGAAACTTTTGGTTTTGATTTTTCCTCATAGACCTTGTCTTACCCTTTGTAATTTTCATACCTTGTTCACCTCATATGTTTGATTTCATATGTTGATTGACTCTTCACCCCATCACACTCAGCTTGATTACAAAAATTTGACTAAAATTTTGTTTTTTTTGGACTTTTTGTGAGTTTTTGGGCACCAACGCTCCCCTTCCTTGTTATCAGGGCACCAACACTCCATGAGAGTGTTGCACAGAGATTTATAACATCCTGGTGTCCCTTACACCAAAGCGCCAACCCCATTTTTGCAAAAATCCTTTCAAAAATTCCATTTTTTGAGATCTAAACCTTGTCTTTAAACTTGTTGAGTTGTTTTGTGATTCAGTGCTTCTTCCATTGACCTCTGACATGCTTCCTCCTGAGAAGTAAACACATTGTTGTTCATATTTTATGCCCTTCTTCATTATTTTTTGAGTTTTTGTTTTTGAGAGCTTGAAATCGATCCCCTTCTTTCTTCTCTCCTATCCGACTGAGCGGGAACTCTAGTGAAGGACATTAGAAGTCTGTAACTCTTCTCATTTGGTTCTTTGAGGTCATCTGATCCAATTTATTTCTCCTTCCTTTTGCATTTTTTATTTTATTTCTCTTGTTTGATTGCAAAAGGGTGTGTTGTTTGTGCGAAATCTATATTTTCTTGTCTAAATCTCCTTGATCTGAAAGGGTAGTTGGAAGGAGAAATTTTTCATTGAATTGATTATCATTCGCATGAAAATGACAAAAGTACATCTTAATGATTAGTTTGCATATTAGTTTGCATTTCTGAAATGTTGTAGCATCATATTGGATTTGATTGATAACAAAATTGATTGAGGGCATCCCTTATCAAGTGTTTGATAGTGAAAATGACTCTTCCTCTTTCCCTTAAATAGGTATTCATTGAAAAGAAACGATTGCTTATCATATTTCATGCATATTTTTGGGAATCGAGTCATCATTCTATCAGTTTCACTTTTGTACACCCTCTGAGTAAACAACAGCCATTAAAATCAATGCTTAACTAAAATTTATCAGACTTTTTACATCTTTGTTAGAAAACCTACATTAGTTTAATGTGTAGGGCTTTGGAATAGGTTGAAAGGATAAATTTCCAAAGCTATCGAACAAAATTAGTATCTTGCGGTAGGGAGAGTCAAATCCAATTGTCGTATTGGCTTGCTAGGATCCCCCTCTCACACAAGGGTTACGCACAAGGTCGCATTCGGGTGAGTTACGAAGATTATCCCTTCATGACCCAACTGTTTGTAGTGGTCGGATCATATATTGGGGGTCACTAGAAGGTATACCCACGATTATGTGTGGGAGCCTTTCAAGCTGATTTAGGACTTGTTATCCTACCCATACATTTTGACTGGACTGTCGACTGTACCCACCTAGGGGCTGACTACGAGTTGGTGACCTTAGTAGCCATAATCTTTAGGGTCTCACACAAGGTGACGATGAAGGGAAGTCTCACTGTACCTGGAACAGACATTGGTCAAACTCACTCGGGCTCCTTGGAGGGTAAATCCACAATTACTGCATGGAAG
>SNQJ01S0044202.1:92621-110072 GCA_010110895.2 Picea sitchensis
TTTTGTCCTCATTAATATAATTTGCTTGGCCTGTTTCTTTCTAATTCGTGTTCAATCTCACATGAATTTGTCTCTTTAGTAGATATACCTATTTCGGACTAATCTTGATAGAGTAGGAAGTGGTCGTACTTTGTTTGTCTACAGGGCTTATCGAGGAGCGAAAGATTGGAGATCAACTCAGAGCGTGCAGGGACAAACGCTGTTAAAAGGTACTTATTTTATCCTTCCTCCTCACACACTAGTCCACCTAGATCTAAAAGGAAGTTAGTGATCATGATAAACACTTTTTGTCTTAGATTCAAGAGTCTAGCTCTTTGAGGAGATCTACCTGTCCGCAGGGAGATTTTCCTTCAACACTTTCTCAGCCTAAGAAGTTTCCTGGGAGGACCCAATGTTAAGATTTGGCCTTTGATGGTGAACAAAGACCAGACACATTCAAAGATGTGAATTTTTCACCTAGTGACTCCATGATTCAGGGATCGATTGGCGACTCCGCTGGTTCAAAATGGAAAAAATCCTAGCTCGGAGGTTTTCTCCTTTTAATTTTTCTTCTATCCCTGGTTTTCCCAATGTTATCCCTTCTCTGTATGAATGGCATGATTATTTTCCTATATTTAGGGAGCATGTAGAGGAAAACCCTGCTCGGCATCTCGAAGAATTTCATGAACTCATGCATCAATGGGAGATGCATCAGGAGGATGTGTTAATGAAAATGTTCATGTCCTCGTTAGCAGGGGATGCTCATAAATGGTATCATTCTTTACCCCTTGCTATCATTTCTTCACTCATAGAATTTCATGTAGATTTCATCGCCCATTGTCAGAAGCTTTATCCCTCTGAGTTAATTTTTCATAACTATTGTGAGGGATACAACAACTGTATACAATATAGAGTTGCTTCTTATGTAGGTTGTGAGGATGATCCTGATGACTTGGATCATAAATCAGACCTTTCTCATCCCCTTTCATCTACATCAGAGGAAGGTTATGAGAGTGAAGGTTGTGAGGAGGGATAAGATGCTTGGGGTAGGGTTATGGAACTGATAAAATCTCTCACTGCCAGAATAGACAGGCAGGAAGTTGAACGATGTGCAGAGGATTTTCCACCCCTTGAAGTAGATGTTCCTGGCAGCTCTATCGAGGACTATGATGAAGAATTCATTAATGTAGAGGCCTCGCACTCTTCTCCTGATGTGCATGTTGTTTCAACCTTTGATGATTATTCTTATGAGGAGCAACAAAGTCCTGCATCACCATTTGTTGATCAGAGCAGCTAGCCTGTGTATGACAACTACGAATCAAATTTTGAGCTGGATATGCTGGATTTCCAAGAATAAACCATAGAGCCTTATCCTCTGTTCACTAAAGAAAAGTATCATGAGGAAATCATCCATCCCAGTCCTTCAGAAGATGCTGAGTAGCACGAGGAAGAGCAGGTATTTCCCACGGGTCATGTTTATGACGATTATGAATCTGACTCTGGAAAGAGACAAGGAGAAGAAGAAGAAGAACCAGAAGAGAAGCAGAAGGGACATTTTATATTATGTCCAGATCTAGTCAGCGAGCAACCACCCCCTGAGATCAGTCAACCTACGTCAGTTGTCCACCCACCTTTACTTACCAAAGATATCCAGCCACATGTGAACAACTGTGTAGCAAAGGAGGCTGTCTGTCGCCCATTTTATGGAGTTTTCCGCTGGTCCTATGAGCCTGTGAAGGAATACATGGATTTTTATTTCCTTCACAATTTGGAGCCTCCTTATTTCATCTCTACTTTAACCTGTAAGGAGGAGTTGAAGAGCGTAACCGTTCTGCTGTCACGGTTACACCATATGTTTGTGATCATCGACAGAAGGAAGGAGCTTCTACTCAGAAGTTGCTTGATTGGATATGGTGGAAGTTTTCTTTCACCTAGCCCCATGTAAAGGAATTTATTAGTTTAGGATCGTACATAAATAAGCTCCTTGGAGCATGTGTGTTTATTTTTTATTTTTTGCTTATAGGCATGTATTTTTAAGTAGGGTGTTTTGAGCTCGACTCCATAGCCCAACAGAAGGCAACTGGAACTGCAGAAGGAGTTCTTAGAGCATCACAGGGATGACACTATCCCCCATGGAGCCTCATGTTAGTGCCAATTCTTGCAAGAGGGGTATTTCTCTCCGATTTCAGGCCCTTGGTGTAAAATAAATCAAGAAATGGGTTTTAAAAACCCATCAAATGTGTTTTATCCAAAGTTTGCATTCATGAGCGTCAAGCGCAGCACACATAAGAAGTCCATTTCGGGCTTAAAATCAAGTGAGTGGGCATTTTTGTTTTTAGCGGCAAGGATCCATCGATGGAGCAGATCAACGGTCATCAGGTAAGCCAAAGCCACGGAGTTGCACAATTTTTAGCACATGGGCTCATCCCTTAGAGCCAAAGTCACGAAATGATTGTGGTCGTCTGATCAAGTCATGACACGTGGAACCTGATTAAGTCTGGTCACCATCTCGGCTATCACGACTCTGAAATACAAGGGTCGACTCCCTTCCATCCATGATACGCGAGATGTGAAGGTGCCTTTGGGTGAGGGCCCACGGTCATATCACAAGGTCATATGGAAAGGCGATTGGAGGAAGAGGAGCAAGAACTCCCAGTGGGAGAATCCCCAAAAGGATCGAGATCGTTAGTCTTGAAGGATACGTGGCACCCGATTGAGTCTGGTTGCCATCTCGACTATCATGACTTTGAAATACAAGGGTTTACTCCCTTCCATCCATGATACGTGATATGTGAAGGTGCCTTTGGGTGCGGGCCCATGGTCATAGCGCCAGGGTTGTATGGAGTATCACCAAAGAAAGTGAGCATGCAGGTCCAAGGTTTCTCAATGGAAAAATGATCGTGGTCGTCAGTTTTTAAATCCGATCCAACTGTTGATCCTGGAGGGTCATTTCGCGAGTTTAGGCACCAGGAAATTCAAAGGCAGGAGAAGTAGAAATCCCTAAAAGAATAAGTGCCGAGACGCCCTTGGAGAGAGGCACCAGGTCATGGCCCTGGGTTACATTGATGGCGGTGCCAGAAGAAAGGGAGGCTAGCCTCCAAGCCTTAGAGAGCAGGCACGTGGTCTTCTCCTGAGAATATCATCTCGGGCACTCCCTGAGGAAGTAGTTAATGAAAATCGAGCAGGTAGATGAAACCTCAGCTCGAGATATAAATGGAAGGTATGGGAGGCCTGAAGAAATCAGCCCATGGTACCCTTGTTTGTAGGTCCCCCCTACAAGAGACATACTGAGTTAAGGTGGTGTCTAATGAAGGAGTTTTGTCCAGCTTTGACTGAAGAGACGCCACGCCTTGGAGGTTCAAGCATGCCTCTGTTGGGTGAATTTTTCTGAGTATATATACTCAATTTTCCTATTTTTGTAAGGATCGATGGCAGAGCAAAGCTCCCAATTGTAAATCTTTAACAAAGCCTCTAGTTCTCTAGTTATAGACTGACATTTTGAGACTTCTTGTTTAATGACAGCTAGCCTCCTCCTTTCCTTTTTCCTCTGAATCTTAAAGCCCGGGCACGGATGATCCAGTCGGGTGTTGTAATAAATATATGATGCATGTTTGATTATATTAGTTCTGCAACATTTTAAGTTTACTTTGAAGTTTCTTGGGTCTAAGAGGATCTCATATCTGAGAGTTTTCCCCCTTTAAAGGCCTGCTGGAAGACCAGATGTCCAGAGCAGACTCTATTTCCCTTTTCTTTCCCTCCACTTAGTCACCACTATGCAAAAATTACTGGCTTAAGATATATCAAGACCTCTCATGTCTTTGTTGTTTCAACCCAGTTTTCTGAGTTAAAACGATATTGTTTTGAGTTTACTTCCATTCGATCCCCTTTTATCAACAAATCATGACATTTAAACTGATGGGCATCAGGATTACTCCTGCTGCAATCCAGGAGTGACTTCTGACACTAACAGGTAATATCCATGCTAAGGAAACCTCCACGAGCAGCAGACCAAATCCTTAATAAGACCATCCCCCAAGCGTTTGAGACATCAATCACTACTATGTTCATAAGGAGCTTGATATGCGGAAAATCAATCAGGAAGACCTCAACATTCTCACATAGTCCATAAACCTTGACCCTCTTAGAATCTATACCACACACATTTCCATATGTTTGAGTCATCTTGAAGCCAATTTGTTCCATCACCTTCAAAGACATCACGTCTAGGTGGACGCCATTCATGCCTAAATAAAGATAGAAAGGAGGGTTTTTGTACCTTTGTCGATCAAGATACATGGTGTTCAAAATAATTGGAGGATCCTCCTTCTAAGTTGGTACATGTAATAACTTCAGTATTTCCCTCCTCACAGAAGGAATTTTTCACATTTATGCTATAGGTACCGTCATATTCAACTTGCGAAACATGGTTGCAATGCCTATGTTCAATTGAATATCATCTTCTGTTGGAGTTGGATTTGGAAGAAACTCATGTAATGGAGGTGGAAGTGGTGGGACCACCTTCTCTGTATATGGAAGAGTAGTTGTTTCTTATGGTTGAGGGGGAGCAGAAGGCTGTGACAGAGGAACTAAAACTTTATTTATTCTAGTGTATGTCAAAAACTCTCTCTTCCTCAGTTCCTTTCTCTGATCATCTGTCAACTGATTTAACACCTAGAGTCTTCCCTCTCTTTCCCCATGTCTTCTAGCCTTGTCAATCTATTCATGTGTGACATCTTCCACTTGGAAGCTACATATCATATCCATGAATTTCATACTATCGAGAGAATATTCGTCTTGCCGTGGACATTTATCCTCTTGGTGAGGTTCTTGACATGGAGAACACCATAGTTTCTTCTCTATGTGGACCATTCCAATCGGGTTCAACGTATCTAGAAACTTTTCCTCTTGTTGAGGCATTGGTTTCCAACATGTGGCATCTCTCTGATGTCTATAAAACTGGGTTATGGAGGAAGATTGATTCCTTTCCACAATGGTTAATCAGCCCATGTTTTGATTCTGAGATTGGACAAAATGAGTACTCATTTGATCTATTCTTGGAAAAATTGAGTACCCATTTGATCTATTTTCCTCGAAATAAGAGGGAAATCAAATCAAGAGCACTTCTACTAGAAGCCTTAGTGTTTGTCTCTTTCTTGGCATGAGGATACTGAAAAGGATCAACCTTTGATTCAAGGAGGTTCTCTTCAATTTATACATTGTACTCTTTCGCTTGTGCCAAGGTGGTGGGATTATTATCCTTCAATATGAAATGAAATTCTCGTCGAAAGCATTCATGCAATTGAGATGAACAACTACATTTGTAGGGCATAGTTCTATAGGGATTTGACTGTATAACTTGTAAAATATGTTGTCAAAATCACCCATTGTTTCATTCTCTTTCTTCTTTATCTAATTGAACTATTCTACAAGCATTCAGTTGTATTTCTTCATTTTCCATATCTTCTTGAATAACTTAGCGAAGTATTCATAAGATGTGCTATGATTATTAGGAATCTCTATGAACCATCCTTGAGAATATCCAGTCGGTGATGAGGCTAGTAGCTTCATTGCTACATCCTCATGTTCCACTTTTGAATTTTCCATGTCTTGGCCTATGGCGTAGAGATGATCATCAACATGATCACATTATTTCCTGAAAAATTTGGAAACCATTTGTGAGACTCTTTTGGAATTATGTTGGGGTATGTAAGGATGGTGGCCATGTTCATGGGTTTATAAAGGTCGTTTTCCCAAGGGTGAGCCATTTGATCAATGGGAACGGTACCATGAAAAAGGTTTTTGAAAACGGGCGACTTGAGGGGAGAATTATCAATGGATTCCCCTATAGGTGAAGTTTCTAAATTGAAAGTGCCTTGGAAATGAGTCTTGATAGTGATCAATGGTTTCCAAGAAGTTTGAGCACCTGCAAATGATGATAGTACCTGCCCGAGACATATTAAAAACCAAGTAGACAAACTATATGTTAGGTGGAAAAGTAATTTAATCTTGTTGTCCCTATTTGTGGCAATCAACAAAGATATATATCAGTGAACAAATGATTATTAGATCTACTGAAAAAGATGCTAAAAATATAACGAATGATGCAAGAGATAAGCTAGATAAACACTTGTATAACTCTAGTATAAAAGAACAAGACTTTAGAAATGAAAAAAAATTGTAAGAAACAAGTAATACAAAGATATTATTCAACCTTATGGTTGTATCAAACAAGTTGTTACAACAGAAAAATTAGCCACCAAAAATCACAAAGAATCCACCCAAAATATGCGCTAGGACTAGTATATTATAGGGGTAAATTTTTAGAACCTTCTAACAGTTGAAATGTGAGTTATAATTAAGTAAAAGAACGATTTGTTGCATCCCTAATGGGTTTATGTTTTAATGATTTATAGCTCTAAGAAGATAAATCCAATCAAAACGCCTTAGTGGCCTTGACAAGATTCTAACATGAAGAAAAATTTTAAACTTGAACAAGATCAATATCTCACTAAATCATGTTTACCAAGGAAAACAATTTATTCTCCAATGCAAAATTCAGATTGGTTCATTTAAAAAATGGGTGAATGTAATATTTAAAACACAAATTAGATCAACAATATCCCTAGGGGTGTAAACCCTCTTACTCCCTAGGGAATTCAAACCAATCTTCAAGGTATATCAAGGAGGGTGTACACCCTTGTACTCCTCCAAGATACCTTGCAATAAAATACTTGTAAACTATAAAATGAAAATAACTTGATGGAGGATGTATTAAATTATACTCCTCCTAGGGTTTTAACCAACAATATCATGAAATACGCAAGAAGAATGCATATTTTCGTTACCAAAACCAAGAAAGTTGCAAGATCAAACCCTAGTTTCACCAAGACATACCATCCATAAGCAAGAATAAGAGTCTCCAAGAGGTGTACACCACCTTAGCTCCTCCATTAATCAAGATATATACCAAAAATAATTTTCAAGAGAGAGAGATACCAAAAACTCTCAAGTAAAGAGAAAATTTCAGCCAATTGAGTCTTTGTTATCACATTTTATTGAGAGGACAAGTAAAAGGATCAAAAATCAATTAAGGGAAGCACAAGATACTATCATCCAATTGAGGGAGGAAAAAATAGCACACATGAAGGATTCATTTAAAATCATTAATCAATGTCATGACGCCATTGATAACAACGAAATAATTGTAGAAAGGTCTTTACCTTTATGCAGGTAGCTCAGGCATATCTACTAGCAAAGAAAGAAAACAGAATTCTGAAACAAATTATACAAAAAATTGAAATTGATCATGAGGCTAAGAGGAAGTTAGACTTTCTTACAAAAATAGATGAGGTGTAATATCATTGAGCTAGCAATATCCAGTTTTGTCCTTTTTGATATTTTTCCATCATAAGAAAAGGGATAAAACCCAAACCCTAATTTTGCAGTTATTATGAAACTTGCAAGCTATATCTCTTTTCATAATAATTATTGTTCAAGGTTAGTATGTTAATATTATTTGCATCATATACATAACCTAGAAACCCCAAAAGTGCAGACTGTGATAGTTAGCATTGGAGATAAGAAAAATCAGAAATTTTGCAGCGTGGGCACACTATGCAAGTGTTGTAAATGTCATTTTTTCCATAGATGGGTTTCATCATGGCAGACACATATTGAATGAGATAGGAAATTTTGAAGGTGATATTAAATCTACTTCAGCACAGTAATATATACAGGTTATAGCAACATGAAGCAAAGTCTCATTCTGTAACCCTATAGCTTCTAGGGCTTTAAGTTTTGATGGACAAATCAATGTTTTAAGGAATGATGATTGTTTCCAGAGCATTATATTATGTGATTTAAAGTTCATATGTCAGTAAATGGTAATTAGGTTCCATATTTAGGCAAAACGAGCAAAGAAAATGGAAATAGGGTACTTGTTGCGCAAGTGTTTTCGTTTCCAGTGGCGTAGCGAGCTCATTGTGCAGGTTTATTTTTATCATAACTCTTAAATACTACGCTTGTTTTCTGTTAAATTTTTATAGGATATGCATGAAGGTAATATGAATAAGATAACTTAATTTCAGGTCAAAATGCTTCACTATTTTCAAGAAATGAGCCACTGTCATCTACATCCATTTTTTAATTTTCTTGATATCTATGAACTAGGTTTTTCCCAAATTTCTCCAGTAGAAGCATCATGATGATATTAAATTGCTGAAAAGAATTCAGCCCAAGCCAGTTTACCGTTTGATATAAAATCAAAAAATACCAACTACATAAATTTTGTTGTGCAAACACGTTGTGCAAGTGATGAAGAATACAGTTGTGCGGTGAAATGAAGAACACGCTACACAATTGTGACAAGGCATCCAGATCATCATCCAACTCGACCTCATAGCATCTCCACCTATACCAGATCGCCTATAACAACTTCATATCTTGATGGCATGAAGACAGAGAGTTAGGTATCCTTTTAGTCAAAGTTGTTATGATGCATTTAATGTAATAAGTTGACTTCTATATTTTAGCTAATTAGTTCCTATTTTCAATGAAATTGAATCCAAATTGTAGGAAAGTGGTTGAGCTCAACCTCCTCATCTTGAGGAATATATTTTTCTATATATTTTTGTAATTTTGATTGACTAGGGGTGGGCAGAAGCATAGAAGGCATTCTCTATTGAGCATTTTGTATCCTTTTCTAGATTTTAATGGAAAATTAATGCATAAGTACAATACTTTCAAATTAGAGATTCTTGTGTTGGTAATTTGAAGTGTGTGTCTCTTTCATATGTATGTATTTCTCATTTTTTCCCTTTTTTCATTTCATTTGCAAGCTTCATGTAATTAAATTGAAAATTGATGGTCTGGAATTCATCTAATATTGATGCTCTATAATAAAAAAAAATAAAGTATTGCATCTTTTTCTTCACTTAGTCAGAATTCATCCAGGTTGGTGCTTTGATTATAGTTATATGTTTTCCTTTTTCTTCCTTTACACAACAAAAACATTTTCACTGAAAGATTTTCAGTTATCTAGCCTTTGTTTCATTGATAGTTGTTTCAGGATTAATCCGTAAGTGCAGACACAAACCGATCTCCCTAGATCCACCTGGATCTAGAACAAAGCGGGACAGAATAATACACTGCCCCTATATCTAGACTATTGAATGAACTAAGAGGCAAGGGTCATACACATACCTTAGGAACGCTTCCTTGGGTCTCTGTTGTTCCAAGATTCGCTTCAACGCTCTTGTGTCGTTCAGATCACAACAGTACAAACCAATCGAAATGAAGGCAAATCAATATATTCAATAGCTAAACTATACATATGATCAAGGAGTTATGTAATAAAGTGACATCATCTTTATGGGAAAGGGACATATTACTATATTATATTGATTGAAAGTGAAACTTACAACCTAAGCCTTGATGTTGTAGATCCCCTTTCGATGGCTCCTAGATCTCACACACACACTTGCTCATGCATGAAGAAAATCAACCACTTTTGATGACCTAGCTGGTGTCTCTAGCTGTTGTAGCATCATTCCTTCATACAATCTTGCACTAATTCTCCAGTAAATCTCTTGCTAGCTTGTTGTTTAACCCTTTCCATGAGCATTCCTCTCAATTTATAAAAGAGAATGGATTAGTTACTTGGATAGGAAATGATCCCAAGATATCAGGAAAGCCAGTACTTAGATGACCATTCGAATGCCAACTCACTCTTCTGAAAGATTCCCTTCTAGAAGGCTCGAGAACTTCATCTTTTTCTCCCTTTAGAAGATGTTTGCACCCTGACAGTTAGGTACAGTGCGAACCCCTTTCACCCTAGCTTAATGTAGCCTGCGAGAATCAGACATTCTCGCAGGCAAATATATAAGTATCCTGCGAACCTCCTTTAAAAGTATGATTTTTGGAAGCAGACAAAGGTAAATTTTCTCAGGAAAGTGTTCTTAGTGAAGAGTTTGATTTTCCATCATCATAACATCATCATGATGACCAAAATTGTGGATAACAGAATGCCCCCCAAAGTCTGAGAGTGGAACCAGTGATAGTCAATAGACTTTGTAAGCTGCATGTGTGTGTCAAGAACTAAGAGCACATCTAATCGGAAACCTGCAAACATCCAAGCATCGGCAAAATATCACGTATACCAATTTCTGAGGTAGGCATTCCCATACTCAGATCACAGACTGATGACATTATAAACCAAGGTTATGGCCACCAATCATACACTATGGATCCATGTCGTCATAATATAGCACAGCCACCGGAATACACTGTGGATCTATGTGACAAATCTTCAATCAAGACGACATAGCCATGAAACATACACAGTGGATCTATGCGTTGCAAATTATACATACTCCATCGCAACCTGGATCATAAAGAGAATATATAGGGTCTTCAACCTCATCGCCCAAAGTACGAATCTAACCATGTGATTACATGTGTTGAAGTCGAACATGGTAGAAACCACTTGATTACCGGTCATTGATGCAACCGTTAACAAGTGCGAGGGAAATCACCATTGATGTCAATAACTCCCAAGGTACTATAGTACAATCCATCAACTGTGAATAAATGATTTGATGTCGAACACCCGACGGAATATTTCGATCAGGGGTCAATGATGTAAACCCACTGTCGAAAGCGAGAAACTTGTCATTGAGGCATGCAAGCTTCAAGGTACTAAATAATTTCTAAGTCTTGATTTCGGATAATGTGTTGAAGTCGACAGAACAAAACTCATCACAGGAGGGCCTTAATGAATCCCCCATCAATGACACGAAATGAGTAACAGAGTTTGAAGGTGGAACAGAGCATGTGGCAATTGGACCGAACACAGGGAAGGCCGACACGAAGAGAATGGATAACTACAGATGGCCGACTCAATATAGGTTTCGGATGAACTTATCTTGAACATATGAATGACACGACCAATGATTTGGTAGCATTGACTCAAATATGACACATGGAATGACCTTGTTATCAAATCGAATGAGAGACAAATGGATTTCCCAAACCGACTTCAAATGATGAATAGGGGGTGTCATGTTCAAGAGCGACACTTACTGCCAATCAATACAAAGATGAAACATATCCCTTTCCCAAATTTTCCCCCACCATTTATGGCAAGTACCTCTTTATTTTTACACAAGATTGAAGAGGATCACATATGCTTGTTGATATAAGCTCATCCTTCGGACGAGTCCCTCGGAGTATTTTTAACAAACCCTAAGAAGGAGTAGTTCGGTCCCATCACGGGTCTGTCAATGTTTGTTTAACGAGTCCAGAGATAGTAAACTCGAAGGTTTTTCAAGATTATAGAGTTTGGAAAAACACTTAAAAGAGAACTCTCTCAGTTCCTTTTTCGTACAGTAGTCCAAGGAGACCAAAAAAGGGTTAAACTATCGCTCGAAGGACACGTACTTCAAATACTTTAGCGAGCGTGAAAATAGCAATATCGCTCGGCAATCTTTTCATGTTTAGAGAGTCTGAAAAGAGCTTAAAGAGAACTCCAGGGGGGTTCCTTTTTCGTATAACCACAGGGAGCCCGAAAAAGTGATAAAACAACGCTCGGTCATGTTCTTATGTTTTTCACAAGCGCAAGAACGGACAAAAGGCGCTCGAGGTTTTATGTCAAAACCATAGAAAACAATCAAAATCACACCACACCGTAGAAAACTTATGTCCATAATCATCCATGTTACCTGCAAGTAATTTTACTCATTTTCACATTAGTGATTAGGGTTAAATAATAAGTAAACATAAAAAACTCACATTTGATATAGTAAAAAGTAATTAAAATGAGTCAATAACAAAATTTACCATATCATTTTCACACTTTTACCATTGAGTTCAAAAACCCTCATTTTACCATCTGCATTCGGTGTCGATTTCTGGGAGCTACGGGTGACCATTTGACGAGCCGTCAGCAGCATTTTGGTAAGTTCGCCATTCCTAATCTTCTCATGGTTTAAAAATTCAATTTCATTGGTAAAAGGTCCATTTTTAAATTAGTTTTTTGAACCCTATGCGCATGGAGGCATTCTCGCAGGTGGCCCATACGGGACCTGCGAGAATGACTCATTCTCGTAGGTGGGCCTTAAACCGCCTGCGAGAAGTTTTCACTGCGTGTAGTAGGTCACCTGCGAATAGTGCAGAACCCAAAAATTTGTGCAACGTTTAGCCAAAAGAAAAAATTTATTTCATGTAAAAGATCATTAACCATGTTTGTATGTTTCGTATGCAGGTAAATAACCACAACCATGGTGCTAGAGTGGCGGGAACGAGAGCACGAGGAGGATAACGCCAATGTCGAAAACCATCCTCCCACCATAGCTGCACTAAGAGACTGTGGTCTCTTAAAATACTTCCATATCCCGGGCATGAGAGCCCAAGTTCGATTACTGGAGTACCTAGTCCGAATGTGGGATCCAGACCAACAAGTTTTCATCATGGGAGCTCATACATTGACTATTGACATTGAGGACATCTATTTCTTGACCAGATTATCCAGGCGTGGGTCCTATGTCAGTTTGACCGACAGCAAAGCAGGGGGTTTAAAAATGAGCGAATATTGCAACCAGTACTGCGTACCTGAGGCCGAAAGAAAGAAAGGGAAAGTGGCAATTTGGGGAGTAACTGATTTGACTCTCCGCACTATTATCTTCAACATTGCTTGGATGACAGGAAGTGCTGCTCCACATATGGCTTTGCAAAGCTATTTCCAGTATGCCATCGAGTGTACTGAGCCCCGGGTATTTAACTGGGTTGACGCAGTTCTACGCAATATCAAAAAACAATTGACTAAGTGCAGGCATGGAGATCTAAAACATTTTGGTTATGGATCGTTGTTAGTGTCCTTATTTCTAGAGAGGGTCCCTGTATTTCATCTACAGGCTGAGTGGGATCTTCCTGGTCCCAGGGATCTGAGGATGTTGTGGTGGTGTCGGCTCATGGCCCGACATGTGGCAGGACCTATCGTCAAATATGACGATATTTTCTTTGACTGGTTGCAGAACCAGATGCTGATGGTGGACGACTACGCATATTCCAGGCTGGATTTTCGAGGAGATCCGGATCTAGCACTTCCTGAAGACGCTCAGTGGGGAGACCTCGGTAAGAAATACACAACATTTTCTCTTTTTAAATGTTTTGAAATTTTCATATTATATTTAAATGTTTTTGTTTTATAGATTTACCCGAAGACTAGCATCAAAATACTTGTTGATAACACAGATGTTGGACCATATCGACCTGCTGGCAGTTCTCCTATCCAGCGACGAGGAAAGGTGGCAGTAGCAGTACCACAGTATGCCGAGGATTATCTGACAGTGGAGCAAACTTTAGAGGGTCTGATGGCAGACGTTCCAGATATGACTCTGGAAGAGGTTCCACGACGCGATCATCGTCACACTGTGGGGGTTTCTGCATCTATGGGTCGACTACTCCGTAGAGTTGTTAGGACCTTAGTGTGTTATCGTGAATGTCATCCGTGACATCACTGTGTAGAATCCAGGAGCTTCAATTTTTGATATTTTGGTCTTCGAACAAACATTTTGTAAAAACAAACTCTTTTGATCGTTATATATATACACAGCTTCTACCGGTTTACTTTACATTGTATTTTAATGTGTTTGATTTATAAATGATTTAAATGTCTTTCTAATACATAATTAGCTAAAGCATCTATTAATGTATTAAGACATCTAGGAATATGTTGATATTCAATGTGATCAAAATTTCGTTCCAAGAGGCGAATCCGCAAATATACCCTTAATAAAGTAGGACTTCGAATAGAGTAGACATTACTTAGTTGTAGTACTACAAGCTGCGAGTCAAGTCGCACAACCAAGTGACGAATTCCGAGAGAGATAGCATCAACCAATAATTCAATAACGGTGCTATACTCGGAGATGTTGTTGGTTGCTCGGCCAAGACATACACCTCGTAAAGATATAAGCTCGTTTGTTGGGGCATAGATTGCCCATGCAGCGGAAGCTACGTTCCGAGTACTACGGTTAGCACCATCAGCGAAGCCAACATAAGGTAGCGAATACACCGACATCTGGCAATCAAACACAACCTCACGTAAGGGCAGAGACCAGATAACGTCAAAAGCAAACCAAAGTAACACACACACAGTATGATACATAAAAATACAAGTACTCTTGCACAAATAACTCATGCATAGTACTTCTTCAAGTATAACCCATTTCTGGGTTCACTCAAAGGTATACCATCATAATCCACCAGCTCATATGCTCCTTTTTCCAACACTCTACGAACAATGTAAGGGCCACGCCACATTGGTTCRAATTTTCCAGCTCCAAGGACATCTTTATCTTGTTCATATAGAAGCACAAGATCTCCTTCAGAGAAGACACGAGGCTTGACATGCTTGTCATACTGTGCCTTAACACATTTCTTATGGGCTTCTATTACAAGCGTGGCGTCACGGAGAGTCTCGTCTAATCGCATCAGATACAACAGACGTTCCTCTTCAGCAGAAGTATTGGGTAAGAGTTCTACAGCTAGCTTCAAATAAGGTATTTCACATTCTATTGGTAGAATGGCTTCCATGCCATAGGCTAATCGAAAGGGTGTAAATCCCGTAGCCGATTTAACAGATGCCCGATATGCCCACAATGTCGAAAATAACATCGTGTGCCAGTTGGTTTTATGAATTCCTATCATCCGTCGAATCATAGATATGAGCACCTTATTGATTGCTTCGACCTGGCCATTAGCCTGCGGATAATAGGGTGTTGAGTTATCATGATGAAGGCCCAACTTTTCCATAAGTTCAGACATCATATAATTCCTAAAATGACTACCATGATCGGTAACGATAGCCTGAGGAACACCAAAACAAGTGATGACATGGTTGAAAAGAAATAACGCTGCGGTCTTTCCAGTATTATCGAAGGTCGGCATCGCCTCGGCCCACTTTGTAAAATAATCAACAGCTACAATAATATAGCCATGCCCCCCGGCCGAGTGAGGGTGACATGTTATGAAATCAATGCCCCATTTTGCAAAAGGACCAACTGAGACCACAGGATGAAGGGGAGCAGGATGCGACCGAATATTTTGATTGTAGGTCTGGCAAGCATGACACTTCAGAACAGCAGTAATGCAGTCATTGAACAAGGAAGGCCAAAAATATCCTGCACGCAAGATTTTCTGGGCAGTAGCATACCCAGACATATGACCACCACATGCTCTGGAATGGAAGTCATTCAAAGCTTTCTCAGCTTCATCAAAAGTCAAACAACACCGAAAGACAGAGTCAATGCCTCGACGGTAAAGAGTATCCCCGGGGATAATATATTGACGTGCTTGATAACGGATACGACGGCGTTCGGTGCTAGACAAGGCAGGCCGAAAAGTTTGAGTTTGGAGATATATAATGATATCTCCGTACCAAATATCGTCAGTATTGATAAGGAAAAGTGATTCGTCAGGTAACGAATCGACTGCTACATTTTCCGTGGCCGAGTGGGGAAAATCACAAATTAACTCAGCAAAAACTAAGGATTTCTTCGACGTGGCGCGATCGAATTCCAAGTCGAACTCTTGGAGAATGAAAATCCACTTGGAGTAGTTTCCCCCCAGCAATTGACGTGTCAAAATATGTTGCATGGGGTTACAATGTGAAATCACTGTAGTTTTCCTGGAGAGAATATAATGGCGAAAACAATGAACGGCTTGAACAGCAGCCAAAGACAGCTTTTCAACATGTTGATACTTGATTTCGGTGGAAGTGAGACTTCGACTCAAGTAATATATAACATGTTCATCGTGTGCATCATTCTCCTAAACGAGAACCATGCCTATAGTATACTCAGAAGCAGCTAGATAAAGAAAGTAATCCCGACTATAATCAGGAGGGAAAAGAAGTGGAGCTTTCGTGAGGGATAGCTTCAAAGCTTCAAGAGCATTGTTGGCAACCTTATCCCAAACAAACTCTGAACCTTTCTTTAGAAGACGTGTAAAACCACGAGTAATCTCGGCGTAATTAGGGATGAAACGACGAAGAAAGTTTGCTTTCCCCTGCAAACTTTGTAACTGGCGCAAGGAAGAAGGAGGAGGGAGATTAAGAATCGCCTCAACCTTAATAGGATCTACCCGGATCCCTTGACGTGAAACAATGAAACCGAGGAGACGGTCGGACTCTATGCAAAAGACACATTTATGAGGATTCAAGCGAATGTGATAGAACCGACAACGAACGAAAATTGCTCAGAGATGATTAGGGTGATCGACTCGACGTAAAGAATGAGCTAGAAAATCGTCCAAATACGGTTGAACAATATGCTTTATATAGTGAAATGCATAAGACAGCACATTTAAACATTGCACCTGCATTCTTAAGACTGAAGGGAAGTTTTCTATAGGCGAAATTACCCCAAGGACAAATAAAAGCAGTTTTATGTTGGTCCTCAGGAGCGATGTTAATTTGATTATAGCCAGAAAATCCATCCATGAGAGAAAAGATTTCACTGTCGGCACAGTCATCAATGATCTGGTCAACGAAAGGCATTGGAAAGTTGTCCTTGGGACAGGCTTTGTTAATATCCCGATAATCAACACAAACATGAATACTACCACCTTTCTTATCAATCGGTACAGGGTTGGAAACCCATTCTGTCAGAGCCACAGGATAAATAAAACCGGCTTTGAGAAGTTTTTCAACTTCAAGCTTGATAGCTGCCGCTTTACGTGGATGGACAGGATGGAGGCACTGCCGGACTATTTTAGCTCTGGGGTATGTATTAATTTCATGGACAACAATAGCAGGGTCGATACCTGGCATCTCTTCGTAACTCCAAGCAAAGATATCACAAAATTCTTTAAACAAGGAAGTATAAGTGACAATTTCTTCGGGAGAACACGAAGCTCCAATATGAACATTTTCAACTATCCCAGGTTTAACTGAAATATCAATGGGAATCGTGGGAGAAATATTACTGAGGTTCCCTTCCGCAAACACATCATGTGTAGATCCGGGAACAGTCGATATGACAACAATGGTCGATGGAGTCGAAATTCGTTGGTAATTCTCGAGAGTGTGTTGTTCCAGAAACAGTATGGAATGATGATGCCCATCGCCCCAAGGTGTGTCAGCCATGACGGACATGATCATCTCGTCAGTGGGAAAGATGACACGAAAAGGATCAGGAGACAACTCATCAATAGAGGGTGTAGAAGGTGTTGCCAATTGAATCGCATGATAAGCAGACTTGACCAGACTTAACGGCATGACGTCGCTGAAATGAGTATGATCTCCAGGATCAGGGACTATCCAAGGGTCGGTAGACACAGGAAGTTCATGAGGTACAGTAGAGATCATATTAATAGAAGCAATTGACGAGCGTGGAATATCGGGTGGTGGTGGTATGGGGAAAGTACCCATTAACGAAGAGTCTTTTAAAAGACCGACTCCAACATTCTCGTAAC
>SNQJ01S0044202.1:110122-121286 GCA_010110895.2 Picea sitchensis
AGTTCATGAGGTACAGTAGAGATCATATTAATAGAAGCAATTGACGAGCGTGGAATATCGGGTGGTGGTGGTATGGGGAAAGTACCCATTAACGAAGAGTCTTTTAAAAGACCGACTCCAACATTCTCGTAACCCGGTGGGGTTTTAGCTATAAATGGCACATTGCCAGTGCGAGTATCGGAATTAAAGAAGGCAAGTTGATCAACCGTGACGACCTTTCCTTGATGAGGAAAACGGACTACACGGAAAAGTGTTGACACAACAGCACGCATGGAATCTACCCAGCTACGACCAAGTAGAATATTATAATCCAGGGGAGCATCGAAAACTTCCACTTCAACTTGGACTGTCTTACATTCAAGAGTAACAGGCAACGATGGAAGAACATCGTAAGGCTTAAAACCAGAGCCATTAAAGGTTCGCAAATTATTTTGTGATTCATTTAAAGAAGGAGAGCCAATGGATTTCCAACAAGTAAAAGACATTACACATGTAGAGGCACCCTCATCAATAACAGTTCGACAAATGTTCTTGTCGGTGACAACAACTTGTATTTGAAACGCAAGTTGTGGGGGTAACCTTGGAATATGATCTTCCAAGTCAAAGACTATGAGATTAGTATCTGTAGGATCAATTCCACCTATCGCTTTCAACAGAGCCCTTCGTTGTGCAGGACAAGACTGAAGGACTTCAAGGGCAGACATCGTTGAAGGTGCTTGGGCCAGATCTTCGACAATGCTATAGTTCTGGGTAGCACGAGCATGAGGATTGAATGTCGATTTCTTAACGAAACCTTTCAGGGGTGGTCGTATAACTGTATCAAGGCTCGGTCGTTCGAGATGAAGAGCACCATTTGTGGGTGGATTCGGTGGAGAGGGTTGGACCAGATCAGGAGGTAAATCACCAACCTTCTCCTTAGATGGAGTGTAGTCTTTAGCTCTAGTGGTAAGTGCAACGTTGTCTTTCGTAGAATCACCGGTACACATCAAAACGTATGATGTCGTAGAAGTAGATGGTTGGTCATGGATGACCAAGGAGGCCTGTTGCTGAGACGGGAAGGGCTGGGACAAGACCACCGACGTAGAGGGTTTCAGCGTTCCTTGAAGGAACTTATTAACTTTGGCATGTCTAGGACAATCCTTCGTGTAGTGATCGTCACCATAGATAAAGAAAGGGTAACGTGGTTTGCGCTTNGGATGACCAAGGAGGCCTGTTGCTGAGACGGGAAGGGCTGGGACAAGACCACCGGCGTAGAGGGTTTCAGCGTTCCTTGAAGGAACTTATTAACTTTGGCACGTCTAGGACAATCCTTCGTGTAGTGATCGTCACCATAGATAAAGAAAGGGTAACGTGGTTTGCGCTTATCCCGATCGTCAACAGGAGGGGTTTTAGTTTTCTCATTTTGATTATTATTTTTACTCTCCTTATTCTTGCCTCTCCCTTTCTTGGATTTATTTTTACCGGTCGGGGTAGATTGAACGGCGTTCACTTCAGAAGTTTTACCGAAGGGAGGAGCAGGAGACGGAGCATTTTGAACATTAGAAGAGGTTGATTTAGGGGTCGTGTTTGAAACGGAATGTGATTGGGCATGGGCAGTACCAATCACACCGTAGGTTGCATGTGATGCAACTGTGGTAGTTGAAGCGCTGGAAGTACTAGGATGAGGCAAATCCGGTAATAGATTATACAGTGTTCATGTTTGCGAATAAACGATATCAAGATACTGAGCACGACTGATAGCCTGCTCCTCTGTAACAACACCGCCCATAGCAATGTCTTTATCAATTTTGTTCATGAAAGATTTCGTAAACCACTCTGCCAGTAACTAATCAGGGAGTTCAAGTTTGATGAGACGTCATCTCCTTCACCACTCATGAATATGGTCTGATATATGAGTGCCTTTGGTTTGTTTGAAAGAGGTCAAGATCTCAGTCCCAGTATCGTAATGGATCGGTAACTGGTAGTGTGTGAGAAAGGCCATAGCAAGGGTGTGAAAATCGGAAAAGAAACCTCATGGAAATTCAATATACCACTTCGCAGCAGCACCAGTAAGGGTTCTTTGAAAAATTCGTAGACGAATGGAGTCATCCATCAGCGAGTTGGACGAGCACCATAAATGAAAAGTCATGACATGATTATTTGGGTCCTCTCCCGCCTTGCCATCGAACTTCGGAATATCCGATGGAAGATTAGCAGGAATAGCAGGCCATTGGGGAGAGTGACGAATAGGATCATTAAGAATCCTAGATAAATCTGGCAAATCCAAGGTAGCAAGAAAAGGAAACTGACGATTCACTTGTGGGTACTGGTGACTTTGGGGTGGAAGCCCTGTCGGCAAACCAGTAGGACCATATGCAGTCTACCTATAGAGGGAAGACCCTGGCTGATTCGGTGGTGGCTGGATAGGATAGTAACCCCAAGGATTTTGACCTTGGGTTTGATTAGGGACCTGGGGTTGAGTAGTCTGACCCGAACCCCAAATAGGATTAGTTATACCCGGATAAGTTTGGCCTATAGTAGGGATAGTTTGCTGCCCCCCAGCATTTTGAGGAAAATTTCGTAGAAGTTGATTCCAATACTGGGCCAATTCGGGAGGTATATTTTGTCCAAAAGGTGAAGTTGGTCCCCCTATAGTAGGCATAGTTCCACCCGGAATTTGTGTGCCAACTGTAGGTTGTGTAGTAACTGTGTTGTGTCCTGGAAAAGGAAAAGGAAAAGGAACCATACCACCTTGTCCACCAACAGGAATCTGCGGGTTTGGTGCAACAGTCGGGATAATGCCCGTAGGATTAGGATTGCCAGAAGGAAATGGAGGGAGTGTCGGGATGAAAGAGGGAATACCTGGAGAACCAGCTGGGGTTTGCGAAGGTGTTGGATTAGAAGCATTCAACAGAGCATTCAATGCATGGTACCCGGGTGGCAATGTTGGGATAACATCAGGTATTCTCTGGGTATTAATAGAAGCCAGGGTAGTTGCTGGAATTTCAGTTTGGACACTCGTAGTACTTGCGAGATGGGCCATCTCAGGAGGAAGAACAAAATGTTAAGTGGTCACTACAAGTGTAGTTTCAGTTTCAGGAGATACTGGAGGGTTGATTTCGTAAACCGGAGGTGACTCAGTACCGAAAAGGACTCATCGAAAATCACCCGACCACAAAGGATCTTGGCCTATTACACCGGAAGAAGGCCCAACAGTTGATTCAGAAGATGTAACAACTGCCTCTTCAGAAGGATTTAAATGCACAAAAGTTCATTCACCGTGACGAATGCGATAGTCCTCTCTAGTATTGGTAATTCAAAAATCTTCTAGAGAATCAGTGTGTTTTACCTGTGGAGGTGGTGTAGAAACGTCTTGGACTTCACTTTGATGAGGGGAACCTTCAGGGGTACCCTCAGGTGTCGTCGTAGGTAAGGGTTGTGAAACATCCAGATGTTCTAGAGATAAACCTTTCATCCTACGTGAACGTCGTGGGGGAGAAATTGTAAACAAGTAACAAGCTCCGCTAAGAAAATCCTATGGTCAACTTCGAGAAACAACACACACTAGTAAAGAAAATCTAGGAAGCAATCACCAAGCAAACAATACCTTCTAATTTCGAAGAACTAGTTGGTGATGAAATCCAACGTCGCAACAACGAGACGAGAAGGGGCGGGGCTAGGGTGGAAAATTTATGCTGACGACCTTCTTAACAGACTTATGCCCTAGTGCAAGCTCCCACACATAATCGTGGGTATACCCTCCAAGGAGCCCGAGTGAGTTTGATCAATGTCGATTCCAGGTACCGTGAAGACTTTCCCCTTCACAGTCACCTTGGGTATGAACCTAGAGAGATAGACCACTAAGGTTACCACAAGCAACAGTAAAACCTAGGGGAACAGTCGTCAGTCCGATCCACACGTAAGGGCAGGGTATCTAGCCTGAAATCAACTCAAAGGATTTCACTCATCATTGTGGGTATACCTCGGAGTGATCTTCGTAATACGTGCAATCTCTACACCGATGTCAACAAAGCAGGGTTAGTAACTCTGCCAACACCAATGCGACCTAGTGCTTGACCCTTGTGTTAGAAGGGCATCCCAGGACAGTCTGTTTCAAATGGAATTTAACACTCCCTAACTCAAGATGCTATTGTGTGTTTATGATATTTTGGAGAGTGTACCTCTCTTCCTACTCCAAAGCACTAGCCTAGCTAAATGTTGGTGTAAAAGAGCCCTAGAAAAGAGTTTACTAGATAAATTTTAAGATTACGCAATGTTTTTTTAAGAGCTATTGTTTACTCAAAGGTAACGGAAGTGAAACTCATGATGTGTGACTTTGACCCAAACAATGCAAGGATGATGATGAAGCATAACACTTTTCATTCCATGAATTCTAGTTATGGGAGAAAGAGAATATTTTCCAAATCAACTCTGTACTACAATGCAATGCACAATTTCCTTTCAGATGTCAATGCAAACAACCATTTATAGATGAGCAATTTCTATAAGTCTTTTTCAAATACTTCAATAAACTCAAAAGTTTGATTTTCAATGTTTTCGAAAAGACAAAAACAAAATCTTGAAAGAAAACTTGTTGCTCACTTTCCAAGAAGAACTCTAATAAACTAGAAAAGAAAATCAAACCATAAATAATCAAACGATAACAACCCAACCAACACTTTCAATGGAAGTAAAAAAAAAAAGCAAACTAATGAGTTTTCTCAATGCAAAAACGTTATTTTGAACCAACAAGCAAAGGAGAAACATCAAGCACTTAACTCTCAACCAATCACTGGTCCTCAGCCAATCTAACACAGTCAACTCCAGAAGTCAGAGAGAATAAATTTCCAATAAGAGCCAAGAAATGAAAGTCAAGCTACAAAGGGCAAGAAAAACCTTGAAATCCTAAATATGTTTAAGCAAGCAAACTAAAGAAAGAGATGTGTAAATCAATGATCCAATAAGCCAAAAAGATGTAATTCAACAGATCTGAGCAGTTGAAAAAGTCAAAACTTAATTTCAAAATTTTCAAAAATCTTGCTCGCAGACAAGCAGTGTAACACAGTGCAAGAAGATAGGATTCTCGCAGGCCACCTTGAAGCAAGGTGCGAGGTGTTCACACTGGACCCTTATGCAAGGTGCGAACTTGACTAGTTCTCGCAGGCTGTAGTTAGACACAGTGTGAGAACTCCTGAAGATGATAAAAAATTTGAAAATCAAAGCAAAAGTGACAGAGGCTTATAGACCCAGAAGGTCTCTCAGGATATCCTGAGGACTCGGAGACTGATAAAACAAAAGAAAAATGGAACCAGAGAAAATGGCCACATAAAAATACAAAAACCACCAAAAAATGGGATAGATCCCCAGTGGAGTCGCCAATTTTGTTTCAGGATTAATCTGTAAGTGCGGACACAAACCGATCTCCCTAGATCCACCTGGATCTAGAACAAAGCGGGACAGAATAATACACTTTCCCTAGATCTAGACTATTGAATGAACTAAAAGGCAAGGGTCATACACATACCTTAGGAACTCTTCCTTGGGTCTCTGTTGTTCCAAGCTTTGCTTCAACGCTCTTGTGTCGTTCATATCACAACAGTACAAACCAATCGAAATGAAGGCAAATCAATATATTCAATAGCTAATCTATACATATGATCAAGGAGTTATGTAATAAAGTGACATCATCTTTATGGGAAAGGGACATATTACTGTATTATATTGATTGAAAGTGAAACTTACAACCTGAGCCTTGATGTTGTAGATCCCCTTTCGATGGCTCCTAGATCTGACACACACACTTGCTCATGCATGAAGAAAATCAACCACTTTTGATTACCTAGCTGGTGTCTCTAGCTGTTGTAGCATCAGTCCTTCATACAATCTTGCACTAATTCTCCAGTAAATCTCTTGCTAGATTTCTACTTAACCCTTTCCATGAGCATTCCTCTCAATTTATAAAAGAGAATGGATTAGTTACTTGGATAGGAAATGATCCCAAGATATCAGGAAAGCCAGTACTTAGATGACCATTCGAATGCCAACTCACTCTTCTGGAAGATTCCCTTCTAGAAGGCTCAATAACTTCATCTTTTTCTCCCTTTATAAGATGTTCACACCCTAAAAGTTAGGTACAGTGTGAACCCCTCACACCCTAGCTTAATGCAGCCTGCGAGAAACACGCATTCTCGCAGGCAAATATATAAGTAGCCTGCGAACCTCCTTTAAAAGTATGATTTTTGGAAGCAGACAAAGGTAACTTTTCTCAGGAAAGTGTTCTTAGTGAAGACTTTGATTTTCCATCATCATAACATCATCATGATGACCAAAATTATGGATAACAATAGTTCCACCAACCAGTCATTGATAATTCCATTTGCCACAAAATTGACTCCATGCCCAATGGATACGTCATCCTAGTTCTACCACCAATATTTTTAAAAACCTTATTTCTATTTTAGATCTAGCCACTGATCCTAATTTACATTGAGAGAGTCCTCTTTGTTTTGGAAAGGCTATATTCCAAGCCTAAAGGTGGTTTGAAGGTTACCTTCGTGGTTTTCCTCCCACGTCCGGGAAAATTATGGAGTGTTAACAGTCTTCACACAATGGGAGAGTTATGATGAAAGTGAAATAGAAATTATCTCTATTTATACAAATCCTCTAAAACATAGTTTGTCCACATTCAAAGGGTAAAACACAAGATAAGGGGAAAACAACCCTTACTCTTGCCCCTTTTCCAAAATAAAATATTTTAATTCATAATTTGCACATAAGATAAACCCTAGAAACATGACGTTTCCCTCTTGGGGAAACATTTTGACACATTTAGGTCAAGTCGTTTGGTTGGAGATGACTATGTTAATCCTCCAAAGGCCAAATTTCTTCAAGGTAAGCCTCTCCTCCATGACCCAATGACTCTCTCCCTCAAAATGTTCCAAGTGTCCCCAATAACCACCAAACCCTAGCCTTAGGGTGTCGTCAAGCCCTTAAAGGTGACATTTTAACCTCCAAAGGAAAGTCGTTTGGCTTGTAGGGGCTTGGTGAGATCCTCCAAGGTGTCATCTAGGCCTTAAAATGAATATCATCACCATTCGATGTGTGGGACCTGGTATCCAATTTATGGTCTTCAAGCCCCAAGGAATCCCAATCTAGGATTGTTCTTCCAAATTTGTGCACCAACTAGATCCTGCAAAGATATGTCTTGGTCTAAGTGTATATGCATGATATGTCTTGGTCCAAGTGTGGGAGGACTTTGTTTGTGAAGATGTAATATGAAGAGATATATCAATGGGGGATAATGGTTGGAACCCTAAGCACACCTAAAAAGGGTTGTGGCCAATAGATGTTAGGGACCTAACCCCTCACGTAGGTAGAATAATATATTCTGATGTAATAAAGATCAATATTAATAAGGCCTACCAATAAGGAAGAATAAGTCGAATGTAAGAATACCTAATAGAATCTTCCTCTTCTAGAAGGATCTTCCTCTAGATGGTTCTTTTGATAGACATATTCAGTATAAATAGGAGTCGAGGGTATGAGAACTTTTGTCTTGGATATTATTGTAATAGAGATCTGCTCTGTTGGAGGTTTCCCCTTGAAGAGGCAAGTGAACATTGCTCTCAGTAATCAAAGTGCTCTTTCTGGTGTTAGTTTGGTATCATTTTGGTATTATTGCAGTGTTGTCCTAGTTATATTGTTGTTCATCTACCATTTCTAGCATTTTATTTCTATTCTGCATACTTTTTATATATGGAATATTACAAGTGGTATCAGAGCACTTTCCTCGGCAGAAAATTGTGGGTTAATTTTTTTCAGGGTAGAGACATATTCCAGTGTCTTTAAGCTACAAAGATCTATCGTTGTGCGCATAAACCCATGGTTGGGGATTCATACATGCAGGAAATACAAGTGGTACTTAAGCACACATATGTTGGCCACCCTTGTAACCCATGTTGGTACCCCTTCGAGTGGTAGTGAATCAGACAACACCTGTATACAAATCAACCTAAATTTCCTAAAGTCCTCTTTAGATAAATTGATCGGCTGCTTGATTTCTATAGTGCCATCGAGAACAGCACTCGAGAAGATACTCTCTAGTACCTGGGTAGTCGGGTAGTACGGCTACGGGAATGGTCTAGCCTCCTTATTTGGTTCCCTGAGATATTGGGTCGATTACTACTATTGTACCTCAGACATATATCATAGATTTATAGCACAGGGCAAACCCTTGTCTGTAAAACCCTTGAATACCTAACCTTTGGGGATAGAAACAAAAAAAAAAAAAAATAGACAATATCTATTGTCGTGCAACTGTATCTACTGCATCTGAGTTTCCAAATCACTACACATTTCTTTCTGATTAAGCATTTGGGCATTTCATCACTGCAATATTCTTCAGACCAGAGTATAACTCCGCAGGTGTAAAAAAAAAAATATGGTTTTTTTTGCACCATTATTTGAGACGTATTCCATTGGATTTATCTCTTCGCCCTTATCACATTCATACCTATCATTTTTAAGAAAAAAATTTGACCCCACCTTCCCCTTTTTGGTTCCCTCATCATCATGGCCCATACTCATAGCCAAGTCTTGGAAGATCGCTTCAATACCTTGCAATCTAATTTCACAGAGACCCAACAAGAAGTTAGACAACTTGTTGAGACCCGAAATTGACATTCCCATTACCCTATTATACTCTTCATCTATACCTTTTGGCCTACCTAAAGCTTGAGTGAATGACAAGAATGATACCAATTGCCAGTAATAAGTTCACAAGGTAAAGTATGGTTAATTCATGCAATTTGTGGTTTATTGAGTAAAGGAATTAAATATTTCATGTACTAATGCTCGATTTGTCATATGTTAATCCTTGACCTCTAGATGTCTAGCATTCTTGTACCAGCTCAGCTATCTGATACCTGCGCACCAAGACTACCGATGTATGAATCCGGTACCAAATGCATCCAGTACTAAATATTACCTGTTGCGATCCGGTACCAATGGCCACTCTCTGTCATGATCTGGTACCATCTTACTGTTATGATTCGGTACTAATATGGAAGAGCCTAATGCACTAAGTTAAGTGTCAAATCTCTCCTAAGTCAATTGGTGGATGTCTATTTGCTATGATAAGAATAGTTTGTTGATTGCCTCATCCTCATGCACTTTGTGTCATGAGGATGAAGCTAAATATGTAACCGAATGATTAAACTTAACAACTGATTGATTTGAAAATCACTTCGCCTCCTTGTGTTTCATGATTCAGACTATTAAATAGCCATGGAAAGGATGGTAGAGTGAGGAGAGTTATCATATCACCAATATGTAAAGAAGTGTATGATAGTATAGAACATATCTTGAGTGAAGATTAACGGAATGTCAGTTTACCTCCATATTCTGATTATCTATGATTAAGAATGAGTTGAGTTGTTAAAGAGAGTTTTGATTTTATGTTTTGAAGTGTGAGTGAGAGTAATGTGTGTGTTAAAAGTAAGCTTCCTGTAGACTTCAGTAGCTGACCTGTTGAAGCGGCAAGGGCCCACAGCGCAACAAAGGTTAGCCTCTTTGTAGATTAGCATTAGTATTTTTTTTCAGTAGTATAAACATTGAATTAGCTAAAGATTTAACTCTGTTAGATGATAGCAGTACAGATTAGATTAAGATTCCCATTCTATAATTGCTTAGAGATCTTTAATTGCTCGGTTTTTGCATATGCCATGTTTCCTCTCTCATGAATTTGATTTCCTTGAGTGATCATAGATGTTGGCAGAAATAGTCAAAACTACTTGGATAAGAACTAGTGAAGTTCATTGTGAACCACAGCAGAACCAACATATTGACTATTGAACTACCCATGCTATGCTTTGCTGATTGGTGTGTGATTTCTTTTCAGAAGTGTGGATTTCATAGTTAGTTTTATGGGTCAAATATCAGAGTTGACCTATCAAACCAATTCCATCTCATACTTGCATGTGACATAATGGAATAGATAGCCTCTCTATGAAAGAAAACCGAAGTGCATTGCAGTTTTCTATTTTGATTTGTTTCCAGCATGCATAATCTAGTTTAATTCTATACTCGTGACATTAGAAATTACCTTTGTTACCGGTGTCTTGTAACTCTGTTGATTATGAATCTTGTATTGATAATTAATGAGTGCATTATACTAAACATATAAGTAGCACAACATTTTGGCGTCGTTGTCGGGGAGTTGCAAACGGTAGGAAGTAATTTTTAGCTTAGATTGTTTGCATAAATGTTTTAAAAAGGTTGCTTGAGGGAGGAGGATAAAACGTTTAAGATGTGAGTGAAGAGTCACGCGGCCACTAGAGTGGGGTTCTCCGAAGCCAGGTTGCCTTCTTACCTTCTAGATAGAATTAGGATTTCAATTCAGTTAATTTCCATTTTATGCATAGATATAGAGATAACAAGGGTAGATTTGTAAGCTCCAAAGATTCAAAAACAAACCCCCCCACTAATCCAACCGACACTGGTGCAGGAAAAATTCCACCAACAGAAAATTCAAGGGGAGCCAGCGAGGCTCTAGAAGGAGAACCTAAAATGGAAGAATTAGTATTGAGACAGGCAGAACGTGAGTCTGTTGAACATTTAGGAGACACAAAAAATCCAGTTTCTGAACCATCCATCAGTAGAATGGAAGAAGAAGAAAGAAATGCAGCTACAAAGACTGAGACCTTTGGGTTTCCAATCTTGGATATTTCCAGAAACGTCAGCATGAAGAATATCCCACTATCATCGTTACCCACTTTCAGAGGTATGTCAACTGAAGATCCAGATTTATTTTTATTTGAATTTGACATATTATGTAGAAGCTATAACTACTCAGAGGATGCCCAAAAACTTAATCTTTTTCCTGCTACAATGAAAGATTCATCCTTAAGATGGTTCATGAGCTTAGGAGAAAATACAATCCTTTCTTGGGATCAAATGAAAGACACATTTTTATGAAAATACCAAGACTATTGTAAGGATAATGTTAAAAACAACATTTTTAAAATGCATCAAACAGAAGATGAAAGTCCTGAAGACTAATTAGAAAGGTTCCTATACAACTATCAAAAGTCAAAACTATTCACCTCGGACCTAGTTGTAGTAAGAACTGTATTCTTGAAAGGTCTTAGGGATGATTTCATAGAAGTTTTAAATTTTTTGAGTTCAG
>SNQJ01S0044202.1:121296-135103 GCA_010110895.2 Picea sitchensis
ACACAAATTGCATTGAATACCCAAGGTCTTTTGCAGAATTGTCACATATTTTTAGTTCTGAATTTCAACAAACTTGGCACCCTGATATCACTCAATTATACACTTTATCACCAGCCTCCTCAGATAAGGAAGAAACTACTGAAGTTGTTGATATTAGCCTAGGAAAACCTTTGTATATCAACTCTATTTTGGAACCAGAACAAAAGACACAAGTGATTGAAACGCTCCAAAGACAATTTGATGCCTTTGCATGGGATTATGCAGACATGAAAGGAATTCACCCTGACACATGCACACATCATATCTACACTAATGACCAAATCATACCAGTCAGACAGCCTCAGCGAAGGATGAATCCAACCCTTAAAGATATTGTAAAAGAGGAATTGCAAAAACTCCTCTGAGACAATCTCATATACCCCATTTTAGATAGTCAATAGGTATCTCCACTTGTCATAGTTCCCAAGAAAAATGGTAAGTGGAGGATATGTGTAGACTTCTGGGAGTTAAACAAAGCCACCTATAGGTATTACTTTCCTTTACCATTTATTGATCACGTGTTGGATACCTTGTCCAGAAAGAAGTATTTTTCATTCTTGGATGGGTTGAGTGGTTACAACCAGATAAAATAGCACTCGAAGACCAAGAAAAGACCACTTTCACCTTCCCTTGGGGCACATATTCTTATAGGGTTCTCCATTTTGGACTTTGCAATGCCCCAGCCACTTTTCAAAGAGTTGTCCTAGCCATTTTTTCTGACTTGACCAATGATTGTGTGGAAGTCTACATGGATGACTTTACAGTCCATAGACAAAACTTCTAGGAAGCATTGGCCAGTTTAGAAAAAGTCTTGATTAGGTGTAAGGAAACTAACCTTTCCTTAATTAATGAAAAATCAAAAATGATTCTCACTAAAGGTATTGTTTTGGGACATCACATTTCTCGTTATGGCATGAGAGTTGATCCGGCAAAGATTTATATCATCACACAAATCACAATACGTTCCTCACAAAAGAAAGTCCGCAGCTTTTTAGGACATGCTGGCTACTATAGAAGTTTCATTCTAAATTTTACAAGCCTAGCTACCCCTTTATTTAAATTATTATCCAAAGAAGCTGAATTTAAGTGGGATGATGAATGCCAAATATATTTTGAAATTCTAAAACAGAAATTGTCAACTACCCCTGTATTAAGAGGACCAAATTGGTCCCTTCCTTTTCATATCTGTATCGATGCCTCAGACACAGCCCTTGGGGCGGTCCTTGGACAAAGATAAAATCAAATTCCCTATGCTATTTACTTTGTCAGTAAAAATCTGTCTCCAGCTGAAGTTAATTATACGGTCACAGAAAAGGAATTGCTAGTTGTAGTCCATGCTATCAATAAATTTAGACACTATATTACAGGATATCAAGATTTTGTACACATTGATCATTCATCCATCTGATTCTTAATGAACAAACCTATAACAAATCCTATAGTTACAAGATGGATTTTATTATTACAAGAGTTTAATATCAACATTATTGATAGACCTGGTAAAGATAATCGTGTGGCTGATTTCTTATCTAGAATGATTCATCTGGGAGATAATGCACTAGTAGAAGATACATTTCCTGATGAAAATTCATTTGCTATTTCTACATTCACTCTGTGGTATGTAGATGTCGTTAACTATCTTGTGACAAGGAAGATGCCTCAGAAATTGTCTCCTAGAGAAAAACAGAAAGTAATTCAACTAAGTGCAAATTACATGTGGCATAATGATTGCCTCTACAAAACAGGACCAGATATGGTGATCAGGAGATGTGTAAGGGAAGATGAAATTCATGATATTTTACAAGTCTGCCATGATGGCCCTTATGGAGGACACTTCGCAGACAAAAGGACTTCTTACAAAGTTCTGCAATCAGGTTACTACTGGCCTCATATTTTCAGAGATGCTAAAACCTATGTATCCAATTGTGATGAATGTCAATGAATGGGTAAGCCTGCTACACGAGACCAAATGCCACTTCAATCCCAAGTAGTCATTGAACCATTTCAGAAATGGGCATTATATTTTGTAGGGCCCATTAACCCTGCATCTAAAAAGAAAAAGTATATACTTGTATGCACTGACTATGTGGCTAAATGGGTTGAAGCAAAGGATTTACCGATTGTAAGTGAACAATCAGTGGTAGATTTGCTTTTTAATGATATCTTTACTAGATTTGGTGTACTGCGAGAAATTGTGACTGATCAAGGAACTCAATTTACCTCTCATCTAGTCAAAGTTGTTACAAAACAGTACCAAATCAAACACAGGAAATCTACACCCTATCATCCACAAGCAAATGGACAAGTAGAATCCACCAACAAAGTTATTGAGTCCATTCTTACCAAAATAGTATATATGCACCATAAGGATTGGGCTGAGAGATTATTAGAAGCCTTATGGGCTTATAGAATCACCTGGAGGAATACAACAGGACATACACCCTATGAGTTAGTGTATGGGAAGCAGGTGCTTCTCCCCATAGAATTTCAGATCAAAACCTTCAGGATTGTTGTATAAGTTGGCATGAACATGGATGAAGCCCAACAAAAAAGACTGTTGTAGCTTAATGAGTTGGATGAAACCAGGTAGGAAGCACTTCAACGGACTACCCTCATTCAAGAACAGAGAACAAAATGGCATGACAAGTATCTCAAAAAGAAAAAATTTCAACAAGGAGATTGGGCCCTATTGTATGACAGCAAATTCAGGAACTTCAAAGGTAAGTTAACCACCCGTTGGATGGGACCTTATGAAATTGACACTATCTATGATAATGGTTCAATCAGGATAAAGACAATTGATGAACAACAGACACCACTACTTGTGAATGGTCACCGGTTGCGAGTTTACAACAAACCTCTGTCAAAACAAGAATTCTTGACTTGTATATTACAGAATTTAGACATGCAGATGATCAGTAAGGAAGGAGATCCTCCTACTGACCCACATTGATTGATTGGTTTATTTGAAACTCTTTGTACATAGGTGTGGATCGAATTTTGTTAATAAGTTGAAGGTAACAAAAGACTCTTACCTCCTTTTGTTTTACTTTCGCAAATTTTATTTTCTTTTGTAAGCAAATTTTTATAATCTATTTGATCCTTCATGAACTTGCTAAACATCAGTTGTAGGCATCAATAATATTATGTTCTGTTTTAGTACCAGAAATCCTGTTCTGGTCCAGTACCAGTCCGGTACTAGAGTCTGTCCTCCTACAGTAGTATCAAGACATATTGACAAAGCATATTTCAAAATCTTATGTCAATTAATCTAAAGTATGAATCCATGCAACAACCACTTAATATGGAACCGCAAAGCCAAAAGCAGTATCAAAGGGTAGCCCTTATGTTGACAACTAAAGGGAAGTATTTTAATTTCTTTTGGTTATGTTGCTAAGAAGAACTTTAATTTCTTTTGGTTCTGTTTCTTAAAAACAAAATAAAAAGAGGGACACAATCTTTACTTATGAGAACCATAATCCACTTTAAAGACTAGAAGTTGCCTTTACCCAGTATTTTAGCATGATTTAAAGAAAAATTATATATTAGCCTATAAGCAACTATCTCACCCTAACCAGACTTCAATATTATTCATTGGATTATCTTATTAATGAGTAACATCTGAGTATATGAACACTCTCTACCATGGGCAGACTACCAAAAATTTTATGGCAAAGGATATACCAGTACCCTAAGGAAACTTTAGGTCATTCTCTTATGGACAACTTCAGACAAAATTATACAGCTGGATCACTCTAAAGAAATAATGTGCATAAAAGTTTATTTTTCCTTCAGACAAATATTTAAAAGACATACAAAAGAAGAGTATATGCCTTCCAACCCCATAACATCCCACCCTGTAAAAAGGTTTTCAGACGAGCCTCCCCTATCACCATGCAAAGCACTCTTTAAATACAAACCAAAATAGGTGACTATGGACAAGAAGCCTCTGATGGAAAAAGGGTTTAAGAGACTAACCCGCCGGGATACTGAACAGGTATGTTGGTAGCGAGTATCGGTCTGTGGTATGACTAGGCAAACCCATCAGGGTACTGAACAGGCATGTTGGCAATGGGGCATTCTTCCTAGGGAAGGCACCTCTCACTAATTATCACAACTACCCCACCGGAGTACTAAACAGGCTTGTTGGCAGTGGGTTCTGGTTGAAAAATGTCTCATCTATACTTGTCTGATTGAAAATTTCACTTTTTGTCATCCAAAACAAAAAGAGAAAAGGTCATCATTGACTTTCATGAGATAAAAAACTCCATATTAATCAACAACATAATGTCCATTTGAGAATCACCCTAAGTCAACTTACCAGTCTGACATCTAAAGCCTACATTATCTAAGAAGGAAACTTCTTAAGAGTGGAGCCCTAACTAGGGAGTCTAATCTACTTATATTGTGAAATTTATCTATAACAACCAATGATAGTAAATCTTTGAAGCAACTTAGGTGGGATATGTTCTTCTAGCAAACATATATGTATTCCCCTGTTTCACTGTTGAATGCTAACTCTGTCAATACTCCATTAAAAGAAGGGCAATTTCATTTTTGGCATGAGATGCAAACATATATGTATTCCCCTGTTTCACTGCTGAATGCTACCTCTGTCAATAATCCATTAAAAGAAGGGAAATTTCATTTTTTTCTGGCATGAGATCATATTATAAGTGATAAGTTGTACTTCTAAAATTTGATTGGTTTATTTTTCTCTTATCATCTTTCTCCATTATGATATAAAATGATTGAATCTTCTTGCCTACAGATATACAACATCTTTGGCATGGGGAGAAGGTCAAAGAGCCCCTTCATAACTCTTTTCCAGACTCATATAATCTACCTGCAGAACCAAATACAAAAAAGATAAGCACATAATAACAGAAGTACATGACATTCCCATACCAAGTTTCCAAGAAGCTTCAGTCTAAAAGGATGAATTCTGACAATTTACAAGCAGTCACACATGCTATAGGTATCGATCATACAAAGGTGAAAGCAAAGGTAACATGGTATTTATTTTCCTATGCTCATTAAACTACAATAAATATGAAAATCTATACTATATCTTACGACCTTAGTATTAAACCCATGCGCCTATCCCTCATACCCATATGCCTAAACCTAATTAATCCTCTCATAACTCTTGAACATGGTTAAAGGAAAAAATCATATCAAAATATGAAGCATGCATAGCAATGATAAGCCACGAATATATTCCATCCTTAAGCAAATTCACGAACCCATCTTATATCTTCCAACATTAATTTCACCCCCTAAAATTCCAATCACCTATTCCAAAATGATGCCCTGATACCCGAAATCTTATCCTCATCATTACAGTAACGGGTAGATATGAAATGGCTTATCTAGTGGCGAAGCCATCCAGATAAGCCTCATTTGGTCATAATTTTTCCTTGCAACACCCTCAATTAAACTTACCATTCTCAACACCATCACCATATTTCCCCTTGTCGTGAGCTTTTCTCTAGTTCTGAACCTGCTCCTTTCCAGTACCAAACCCTTCATAAATTAACTAAACCCTTTTGCTACAACCCGATCCTTTTCTCAACTTATAATGATGGTCGTTACTAGACATGAACCAATTTTCCAAATTTATAGGGAAACCGAGGAGTACCAATTAAGTCAAGAAAAATATGCTAGATTGGGGTGGATACCATTTCTAGAAAAATTTACAGGCTGGCACAAGAAGATATCTCATGAATTTATACAAGGTTATGATGGAGAGATTGCACGTATAGGAAATCTACAACTGATAATTTATGAAGCAACCGTAAGGGATGTTACGGGACTACCTAGCAGAGGAGCTAAATACTTCAAAGGTGTAGGAATTAACAAAGAAATGTGCCAACAATTCTTGAAGGCAAATCATCAGCACCCTGACTGGAAGAAGGGGATCCCTAAGAAATACATCAAAGAAGAATACCATCCAATGATTACTAGTCTTCAACAATTTGTCACCTGTGACGGCAGGTTTGTCGTGACTTTCATTTATCACCTTAGGCTTCTATTGCATTTTGAAGGAGGCCCTAAAATTGATTTTCCATATTTTCTATGGATGAGTTTGAATAAAATGGTAAGAGGTGTTAAATCCATATCCAAAATAGAGAAGACTATCATCCACCATCAAGGTCTCATTAAAATGCTAGTTTTTCATGAGCTTAGGAAACAAAGGATTAGTTGGAAAACCCTTATCACACAACACCTTCCCACAGAAACAAATCTATGGAGGAAACCCAGCATGGTCCAAAGAAAAGTAAGGAACCCCAAGAGAAAAAGAACAAGAAGGATAAGAAAACTCCACCATCATCTAGGGCAGTGAGCCAACATGAAAAGGCAGGGTCCTCTTCCACAGTCAAAAAGACTTCTAAAAACTCTGAATCAAAAGATAAAAACAAATTAGTTGAGTAGACTTCAATGGTGGCAGTTGAGAAAGAGGGCCATCAGACAAAAATGATGAAGAAAGGGAAGCATAGCTCAGAAACTAAAAGTAAACAGTCTGTGGCACAACCCCCTGTCACCATTTCACAATTAGAGAAGAAGAAAAGGAAGCCTGTGAGCATCCCTGATCCGGTAACTCCTTGTAAAAGAACTACAAGGAGCATGGAAATGAAGGGAAAAACAATAGTCAGTCCTCATACACAAGAAGATCCAATTGATCTTACTTCCCCTTCTGAGGATTTACCAATCCAAGATGACATCCCTAGTTTGACCGAGGAGAAAGCCACTATTACTTTATGTGGGATGAGGGAGGAAGTCAAGGAAAGGGAGTGCACCCAGCCGGCAATGGTATAATCAACAAAGAACTTGACAAAAGAACAAATGAAGAAAAGGATTGGGGAATTGCAAAAACAAAATCAGGAACTCCAACATGAAGTCAAGGAATACCAACTCTTGGACAAATATATCAAAAAGGAAAATGAGCAGTTGAAGGCAACTAGCCAACAAATTCAAGATGACCATGAAGAGACCTCTAACAAGCTCAAGAAGGTATTATGACTCCTACAATACGTTAGGGTCATCAAAAGGGAGCTGAGAGAAGAGGCTTTAGCCATCAACATCATTGATCCACCAAAGTAAAGAACACAGTCTCAAGTTTTAAAAAAAATTGGATTTTGTTTTCAGTTGCATGAGGACATGCAATGATTTTGGCATGGGGGAATGTTGAGACTCGAAATTGACATTCCCATTACCCTATTATACTCTTCACCTATACCTTTTGTCCTACCTAAAGCTTGAGTGAATGACAAGAACGCTACCAATTTCCAGTAATAAGGTCATAAGGTAAAGTATGGTCAATTCATGCAATTTGTGGTTTATTGAGTTAAGGAATTAAATATTTCATGTACTAATGCTCAATTTGTCATATGTGAATCCTTGACCTCTAGATGTCTAGCGTTCCTGTACCAGCTTAGCTATCTGGTAGCTGCGCACCAAGACTGTTGTTGTCTGAATCTGGTACCAAACACACCCGGTACTAAATCTTAATTGTTGCGATCCGGTACCAACGGCCACGCTCTGTCATGATCCGATACCACCTTTTACGCTCTGTCATGATCCAGTACCATCTACTTGTTACGATCCAGTACTAATATGGAAGAGCCTAATGCACTAAGTTAAGTGCCAAATCTCGCCTAAGTCAATTGGTGGACGTCTATTTGCTATGATAAGAATAGTTTGTTGATTGCCTCATCCTCATGCACTTTGTGTCATGAGGATGAAGCTAAAGATGTAACCGAATGATTAAACTTAACAACTGATTGATTTGCAAATCACTTTGCCTCCTTGTGTTTCATGATTCAGACTATTAAATAGATGTGGCAAGGATGGTAAAGGGAGGAGAGTTAGCATATCACCAATATGTAAAGCAGCGTATGATAGTATAGAACATATCCTGAGTGAAGATTAACGGAATGTCATTTTACCTCTATATTCTGATTATCTATGATTAAGAATGAGTTGAGTTGTTAAAGAGAGTTTTGATTTTATGTTTTGAAGTGTGGGTGAGAGTAATGTGTGTGTTAAAAGCAAGCTTCTTGTAGACTTCAGTAGCTGACCTGTTGAAGCGGCAAAGGCCCACCGCCCAATAAAGGTCAGCCTATTTGTAGATTAGCATTAGTATTTGTTTTCAGTAGTATAAACATTGAATTAGCTAAAGCTTTAACTCTGTTAGATGATAGCAGTACAGATTAGATTAAGATTCCCATTCTATAATTGCTTAGAGATATTTAATTGCTCTATTTTTGCATATGCCATGTTTATGTTCTCATGAATTTGATTTCCTTGAGTGATCATAGCTATTGGCAGCAATAGTAAAAACTACTTGGATAAGAATTACTGAAGTTCATTGTGAACCACAGCAGAACCAACATATTGACTATTGAACTACCCATGCTATGCTTTGTTGATTGGTGTGTGATTTCTTTTCAGAAGTGTGGATTGCATAGTTAGTTTTCTGGGTCAGATATCAGAGTTGATCTATCAAACCAATTCCATCTCATACTTTCATGTGCCATAATGGAATAGATAGCTTCTCTATGAAAGACAACCGAAGTGCATTGCAGTTTTCTATTTTGATTTGTTTCCAGCATGCATAATCTAGTTTAATTATATACTCGTGACATTAGAAATTACCTTTCTTACTGGTGTCTTGTAACTTTGTTGATTATGAATCCTGGATTGATAATTAATGAGTGCATTATACTAAACATATAAGTAGCACAACACACCTCAGTGCCAATATTGCCACCATCAATAAAAATATGCATTCCTCCATTGCCGCCTCAATTGAGGAACTCAAAGAAGACCTCAAATAAGACATTACTACCCAACTTGAATATGTCACTTTGATGATCTGCACCAACCTACATATCCCTGCATATCCCCCTTTATTTGACCCACCGTTTCATACCAAAGTTGAAACTTCCTCTCATTCCCATAATTTTCAGCCCCATCACTTTCAGTGTGACCTATGCCTTCCACGTGTGGATGTGACCAAATTTGATGGCTTGGATCCCACTGGTTGGGTAACTCAAATGGAACATTATTTCTCTTTGTACGAAATTACAAATGATTTGGACAAACTCTGGTATGGTGTTCTCCATCTAGATCAAGAACGTTGGAAATGGTGGCAATGGAGAAAAACTGCAAGTCAAGGGTATGTTGCTTGGACAAACTTTATGGCAAATATTTATGAACAATTTGACACTTACACCAACCATTTAGGTTGTTTGACAAAGTTGAAACAATCTGGCACAGTGGAAGACTTTATAGCTACTTTTGAGCGACTAGATTTTCGTACAGAGGGCATGTCTGATGCTTTTTTCTGAGAATTTTTTATCAGTGGCCTCAAGGATGAGATCTGTGTCCATGTCCTCATGGCTCGTCCTTATAGTTTGGTGGAGGATACTAAAAGAGATAAGGAAGCACAACAAATTGACTCTTCTCAAAACCGGAAACCCACCTTTATTCCTCGCATGAAACCAGTAAATCCCACTCCTCCTTCTACTCCACTAAAGATCCAAAAATTGACCAGAGCTGAAATAGTTGAATGCCAACTCAAAGGCCTTTGTTATAATTGTGATGACAAATATTTTTCGATACACAAGTGTAAGGAACAAAATATGTTTATATCCATCTCAGATGATGTTTCGGAAGAGGATGTTGAAGCTCCCCTTGTGTTTATGTCACCTGAACCCACTGACATAACCCCTCCCTCATAACCTCTCGAAGTAGAACCCTTAATTTCCCTAAATGATCTCATTGGCTTCTCTGCTCCCCAAACCCTCAAGCTAATTGGCTACATAAAGCATAGGAAGGTCATCACTCTTGTTGATAGTGGAAGAACCCATAATTTTATTCATCACTGCATTGCCCAAGAAACTAATTGCTATATCTGTGCAGTCAATAATTTCCAAATCATGATTTCCAATGGCGAGTCCATGAAATGTGGAAGGCGTTGTGAAAATGTGTGTCTCCAAATTGGTGACTACCACATGAAATCTCATATGTTTGCTATCGACATGGGCTGTTGTCATAATGTGTTGGGTGTAGACTGGTTAAGGACTTTGGGTCCCATTCTCATGGATTTTAAGGAATTAACCATGCAATTCGACCAGGAGGGACAACAATATAAGTTCCAAGGCATCACCGTTAGTTCCCCTGAGATCATTAATTCCCATCGCATGGAAAGGCTGCTCAAAAAAGGTCATTATGGCGTTATTCCCCAACTCCATTCCATACAAGCAACTGAGACACCCTTTGTGTCGCAAGACCTCCAATCCATCCTCTCTAAATATAAAGTGGTTTTTTCCACTCCCCATGGACTCCCTCCTTCCTGTGGTGTTCATGATCATTCCATTCCCCTTGTCCCAGGAATCCTTCCTCCCAATATACATCCCTATCATCACCCATTTTCCCAAAAAAATGAAATCGAGAAAATGGTTCAAGAATTGTTTAACGCAGGTGTTATCCGCCCTAGTATGAGCCCCTACTCTTCTATTGTGGTCATGGTCCTTAATAAAGAAGGTTCTTGGTCCATGTGTCCTAAATTTCATACCCTCAACAAACTCACTATTAAAGACAAATTTCTCATTCATGTCATTGATGACCTCTTGGATGAATTGAGTGGCACCCATTTATTTACTAAACTTGATCTTCGTTTTGGATACCACCAGATATGTATGAAAGAGGCAGACATTCCTAACATTACCTTTATAACTCATGAGGGCCACTATGAGTTTTTGGTCATGCCCTTTGGCTTGTGTAATGCCCCCTCCACCTTCCAAAGCCTCATGAATCATGTCTTTTGTCCTTTTCTCTTTCATTTTGTCTTAGTTTTCTTTGATGATATCCTCATCTATAGCAAAACTTGGACAGACCATCTTGCTCATGTGGATCGATTTCTCCATCTACTCTCTCAGCACCAACTTTTCCTGAAACAATCTAAATGTCCTTTTGGCACCTCGGAAGTCGAGTACTTGGGTCATCTTGTTGTCAAGGATGACATTGGGGTGGATCCTAAAAAGATTGAAGCTATGCAAGATTGGACTCACCAATAGACTCTCAAAATCTTACGTGGATTTTTGGGCTTAACAGGTTATTATCGCAAGTTTGTTAAGAATTATGGAAAGATTATGGCACCTCTCACTACACTCCTTAAAAATAATTCTTTCACTTGGACTCCAGCAGTTGCTTAGGATTTTAAAACCTTGAATATGGCCATGTGCACCACTCCATTCCTAGCCCTTCCTGATTTCACAAATACCTTTTTCCTGGAATTTGATGCTTCAGGTAAAGGAATTGGCATTGTCCTTATGCAAGAGGGTCGGCCTTTGGCATTTACCAGCAAACAACTATCTGAATGAAATTTGGGCAAATCAATCTATGAAAAGGAAAGTTTGGCTATGTTGCATGTCATTGATCTGTGTCACCCTTATCCATTGGGGCAATGCTTCCAAATTAAGACAGATCATCAAAGCCTCAAGTATTTTCTGGAGCAACGCATTTCCTCCCCAGAGCAACAAAAATAGGTGACTAAGCTCTTTGGATATGATTATGAGATAATTTACAAGAAAGGAAAAGACAATGTGGTTGCAGATGCACTTTCCCAAAAATATGAAGATGAAGTATCCCTTTTTTCTCTCTCCTTCATTGTACCAGATTGAATCCAAGTCGTTCGCCAGGAATGGTGACATGATCCCAAAAGTTCGCATCTGATACAAAATTTGTAGTCCAATTCTCCAGTTTCCCCAGGGTACTCTTGGCTCCATGATGAGCTTCGATACAAAGGTCATTTGTATTTAAGTAAACATTCAAAACTTAAATCCACGGTACTTTCTAAGCTTCATGTTATGCCCACAGCTGGGCACTCCGGGTTTACCAAAACCTATGACAGGGTCAAACGCTCTTTTTTCTCGAATGGTATGAAACAAGACGTTCGTAATTTTTTCGATGAATGTGATGTGTGTCAACGCAACAAGGGTGAAACATGTTGGTTGTGGAGCCTGATTATCTTCCTGATTTAGAGGTCTTTTACTTTCAGCTGTGTTTATACCCCATGAAGTATTTACACCCCGGAAGTATGTACACTCTTCCACGCAGGGGAGTGCAGAGGGGGGGTACCCCTCTGCGGGGTCCGGGGGGGCTATCCCCCCGGCTGGGGGGTCTGGGGGCAAGCGAGCCCCCAAAGGGGGTTCAGGGGTAGTGTCCCCCGATGGGGGTTCGGGGGCGAAGCCCCCAAAGCAAAAATTGCCTTGTAAAAGTATATTGTAATTTCATTGTAAATCTGGACCGTTCATTATAAGGTCGCAGATCTAACGATAGAGATTATGTTAGTGTTTTTTGCCCTAGACGGCAACCCTCTTTTATGAGGGAAATGTATTGCAGCTATGCATGTTGGCGAGTATTGTATTCTGAGAGAGGAGACTGTGAGAGAAAGAAGAGGAAGTTACAGCGGGTTTTTTTGTAGGTTTTATCCCTTCATTTTGCTAGATAATAATAAAGAAAGGACCTGGCAATTTCTCTAGTGGGCGTAGCCCACACTGGGTGAACCATGTAAATTTGTGTCTCTCTTGCATTGTGTATATTTTGTGTTTTGTTTCCGCATTTGTTTTATTTTATTGCTCTGTGGTCCTGTTTTTCTAACAACTGGTATCAAAGCGTAAGGTAACTCGCAGGAAAAGAGGGTTCCTGGTTCGAGTGGGAGTAATGTCGGAAGATGGAAAGTTTAGGGTCGATAAATTTAACGGCCAAAACTACTAGTTATGGAAGATGCAGATGGAATATTATTTATATCAGAAGAATCTATTCCTACCATTGAGCGGAGTAGCAAAGAAGCCAGCAGCCATGAAGGATGAAGAATGGGAGATTCTTGACAGAAAGGCTCTAGGAACAATACGGCTGAACCTGGCAGCGTCGGTGGATTTCAATATCTTGAAATAAAAGACAACAAAGGGTTTGATGGACGCGTTGGCCAAATTGTATGAAAAACCCTCGGCGTCCAATAAGGTATTTCTAATGAAGAGATTATTTAATATGAAGATATCAGAAGGTGGGTATGTTGCAGAACATTTAAATGAATTTAATACAGTTACTAATCAACTAAGTTCTGTAAAAGTGGAATTTGATGATGAGGTTAGGGCTCTTCTAATCTTGTGCTCATTGCCAAAAATATGGAATGGCTTGGTCATGGCTGTAAGTAACTCTGTTTCTGGTTCAAATACTTTAAAATTTCATGATGTTGTTGGTGTTATCCTTAGTGAGGAAATGTGACGGAAAAGCACAGGTGAGACATCAGGTAATGCATTGAACATGGAGAACAGGGGAAGACAAAAGGATAGAGGAAAGGGATCAAGGAACCGTGGGAATTCTAGGAAGGGCAGATCCAAATCCAGACTTGGAAAGATAGAGTGCTGGAATTGTGGGAAGAAAGGACATCTGAAGAAAGACTGCAAAGCTCCAAAGAAACAAAAATATGGACACTAGGAGAGAAATCAGGAAGAAAATGTAATAGGTGATGTGTTACAAGATGTTTTGATTCTTTCTGTAGATAATATTTTTGAGTCCTGGGTAGTAGATTCAGGGGCTTCATTTCATGCCATACCCCATAGGAAACATTTTCTAGATTATGTTCAAGGTGATTTTGGACAGGTTCATTTGGGTGATGATGCACCATGCAAAATTGTTGGAACGGGAAAGGTAAAAATAAAGAAACGCAATGGAAACCAATGGTTGTTGAAAGAGG
>SNQJ01S0044203.1:0-38067 GCA_010110895.2 Picea sitchensis
TTAGGAGGGAGAATTGAAAATGTTATTTATTTTTGTAAGAGTCCAGATTGGACAGATGCTTTCCAGTTCAGAAAGTGGATTGAGATTTCTGATGGACAGTGGCTTCCCATTGTAGTTAACATGGGAGGCAGACTAATTGCTGATGTATCATAGACAGTGACTTCCCATTATGGGGAGTGGTCTAGGACAATCATTCTTCTTGGTAGTTACTCTCAGTAGTGGTCAAGTAGAATGGTCTGCCTCGTCGGGCAGTCATTCTTTCAAAGTTCAAAGTTGTGAGCAGTTTCAAAGAACCATCCATTTGGAGGTTGATGCAGGACAGACATTCCTCGAGGGAAGACTCATTCTTTCCAGGTTACACTTCTTTAGTGTCGGAGGAATGGCCCAGGGTGGGGAATGGTCCGGATAGTTACTCCTCGAGGGCAGACTCATTCGCTCTAGGTTACACCTTGTTTGGTGTCAGAAGAATGGCCCAGGGTGGGGAGTAGTCCAGGCTCAATAATCAGGGATAGTTATTCCTCTAGGGCAGACTCATTCTCTCTAGGCTACACCTTGTTTGGTGTCAGAGGAATTTCCTAGAGTGGGGAATAGTCCAGGACAGTCATTCCTTAGGGCAGACTCATTCCCTCTAGGTTACACTTTGTTTAGTGTCGAAGGAATGGCTCAAGGTAAGGAATGGTCCAATCATTTCTCGAGGGAAGACTCATTCTCTCCACGTTACACTTTGTTTAGTGTTGGAAGAATGGCCCAGGGTGGGAAATGGTCTAGGTTCATAAATCAGAAACAATCCTTCTTCCTTGGTTGAGAATATTGGGGCAGATAGCCTATTATTGATGTTATATACTGAGGGCAAACACTCTTTCAGATCTCACAGACGTGAGTGAAAGATTGGCCCAGTTGATTCAGTTTTATGATAAGATTGTTTCTATTCAGATGAAGACTACTGTGGTGGTAGACATTCTTTCAGATCTCACAGATGTGAGTGAAAGATTGGCCCAGATGATACAGTTTTTATCATAACATTGTTTATATGCAGGTTGCTATTTGTTATGAAGGACAGTTTGTGATTGTGTTTCAAAAATTCTGAGTACTTGTGTACTACTGGAATAGACACAGGTGTTTTCTATAAATTGATATTGTACCAGTTGTCATAGGATATTATCCAGTCAGATAATAATGACAGGTGCTAGTGGTGCTACCAGTTGAATGGTCTGTTGTGCTCAAGACCATACCTCCCTAGCTAGGAGAGAGTGTTAATATTATGGTAGATTTGGGAGGTATGAACCTCTATGATGACCTATGACGAGACTAGAATCCTTCGGAAGGAAGAAAAGAATTGAAGGAAACCCTAGACAGGTTGTCGACTGAACAAATATATTTATATTGAATTTATTGATGCCCAAAAGAAGAATTTGGCCCAGTTAGACTGGCCAAGTCAGCCCCAGTTAGACTGGCTAGTCCACTATAAATATAGGGCACCAGTTTCATTATTTATCATCTCAGCAGTTGCAGTGAGAGAAATATCTGCGCAAGCAGTTGCAGGTAGCAACAGTTTGGTGTGCAGGTTTTCTGGGAAAGCTGGGAGAGTGGTGCGCTAACTTTTGGGTGGGATCATCTGTTCAATTTAGTTTCTATTCTTTTTCTTACTGCATTTAGCCTCTCTTGGCTATAGATTGCAGCCATAATTCTCTTCTCGGTCAAGGTCAAGGTTCTCGAAGGGTGGCTTAAGGCCTGTGGTTGGGTGACGAGGGTATCGTCAATGGTTAAATGAGCACAATCCTCTATATTCTAACAGTCTTCACATAAAATGATCAGGATTGGGATGAATTTGTGGAAAGGATGGTCGACCCTAAGATGACCAGGTTCAAAGCCACAAGCTTGGATGAACATGCAACAATCCTAGAACAATCGACTCAAGGGCCCCCCAGGGCCAGAGAATAAATGATAGTGGCCGAAGTAGCAGAAGCCCCCCAGGTAGCTACCAAAACAACAGAGATATCCTGGGTAACCTCGGTTCAATATAGAAGTTCCCCTGAGGCTCAAGATTCCTGGGAGAGGGTGTTACTCATGTTAGAACATGTGCAATGGATAATTGATCACCTGCAAGGTGACCCAGACATCATAAATATTCCAAGGCTCCTTGTCGACAACCCAGATGAAAGCCATATGGGACCAAGCACCCCTAGATTCATATATATTGATGAAATTACTGTGTTAGATGACCTTGAATTCACAATTCCATCGGCTGGTTCACCGACAGGTGTTTCAGCTCAGCAAGAGATAGTCGGATCATCAGAGAGGACCACTGCATCAAACCCCTTTAGTGAGATGATAAAGATCTATGATGATGATGAGAGCCCAAAAGTATCTCTTCTGACCCCTGTACATATAGAAGAAGAAAAGGAACTAGAGAAGACATCTTCCCTTGTTCCCAACACTCAAGTTCAGGGGGTTCCATAGAATGAGCAAGAAGTCGAGAGAGGCCTAGAAATCGAGCTACCCAATGCACCAAAAATCCAAGAAGATAGTCTGAAGGAAGAGTTAGGTTTGAATGAACCAAAATAAGGAGCTCCATAGTATGAAATCAGTGTCTCAACAACTGATGATAAAGTAAGTACTGAACCTACCCCCGATGCCTCAATTTCAATCGGTACTCAAACCCCTGATGAGTGACAGACAAAAGTCGCACCTTCAGAACACAGGGATGAAGTTCAAGAACCCAGTCTTGAACAAGTATATACTATCAGGAGTCTAGGGAATACACTCACCTGGGGAGATCAACAAATCCCTAAACCCATGGATGAAGTAACTGACATACGTGCCATAGCTTATGATCAGAAAAGGAAGCCTATCGTCCAAAGGACCACCAAGAAGAGGAGGATCACTTTAGATCACTCCATCCTCATCACTACAGAGGAACATTCGATCAACACAGAGCATTATAAGACATCCGAACTCATCGAAGCTAGGATGGCAATCACAGATGCCACCCTAGATAGAACTAAAAGGGACGAAGAGGAGTTGGTTGCTGCTTTAAAGGAATTGGAACATTTGTGCCAATTGGCGAAGTATTACCAGGACACCACACAGGCTGTGGTGTACCTAAGAAACAAATTCAAAGATTCATACAACAAGTTTACAGATGAATGAAACCTATTCACTACAAGGATAGTCGAGCTTCAGGAAGACGCCCTCATGGCACTTGTGATGTGAAAAAATATGGAGAGGTGGTACAAGAAAGCGCAACAAGCCATGGAAAGAATTGAGTATATCAGCGCAGTGCAAAAGGGTCGATATGCCAAAGAGCATGGCATCCAGGTGCTAATGGAAAGTAGCGTTGACCACATAAGAATATCGGTGGAGTATTGGGTCAAGATGTCCCGGGAACCCCATCAAGAAGTTCAAGAAAAATGGGCCAAGTACTAGAAAAACTGGATCAAAATAAATCAGTTGATGAAAGACATCAGACTCCTCGAGTTTGGTACGCCCGATGAATTTTTTGACTTGTGGAACATAGTCAGATTGCACACTAAGAAAGATTCATCATGGGTTGAAGAAATAGCAAAGGTGACAAACACAACGCGAGGTCAAGTGCGACAGTTTATGGAACACCCAATTAAAGCTTGAGCTATGCTGCAACAATTAAGTGCTAGTATAGTCAAGTATTGGGCACATGCATTAGAGATAATAAAGATTCACTAAGCCCTGATGGGACAACATAGATTCCCATATGCCAACAACTGCGAGGATCTATTCATCAATTAGTTGGAGTACAAGAAGAGTCACCCTCTTATGTGATATCTTGAGGTGACTCATAGAAAAATCATAGGAGAGAATTCCATGTGGCGAATTTTGTTTTTCTTATCTACACTTTAGTTGTTATTTTTATTTAACTCTATGTTATAAATAAGAGAATCAACCAATTAGTTAAAGGTCGATAGTTTTTGCAAGAAACTCTCATTTTTGGTTTTGTTAAGAACCATTCCACAACTGCCTTTAATTGAGAAGTCCTTTGGACCATAGACAAGTTTATGTTTTCATCAAATGCATGTATGATTGTATGTGGAGAAGAACTATTTCCTATTTAGTCTCATGAATGGATGCAGTAATGAGTAAGAGCTATTAAATCTATTGATAATTTATCTGATGCAATGTTTTTACAATTCTTTCTTAATGATGAAAATTAATCATTGTGTTATTATGTGATTGATGATTAGATTTGAGTGAATTATTTTACTTTCCATTGTTTATCACATGCATGTTTTCTTCTGATAAATTGTATCTCAGTTAGTAATCGGAATACCCACACGGTTAATGTATTAGTACTAGGCCTGTGGTATACAATTACTATCTGCATGCTTGAGTAAAGGGTTATCCCAAGCTCAACCTCTTCTCCAATAGTTAAACCTATTCCTGTTTTGTTACCTAGTTGGTTTATACCGACTTTCAATCTTATATCAATCCCACCTAAGAGAAAATACAAAAAGAGAGAACCTCCAAACTAAAGGAGAGGCCTTCACAAGAAAACGTAAATCCCATTGATTAATTGGTTGGATCGCAAGATCTAGAGAACCATTCCACCATTAAACGCTGCAAAGTCTAATTGGGCCTCGGTGGCGGGTTTGGTTCTTTTTGTTGAGTTAAAGGGATTTAGGACCGATCAAGAGAATTGGTGATAGAAGGAGGGATGAAGAATGAATGGCTGAATATATATTCCACATAATATCTCAGACAACCTGTAGATTCAAAACAACCCACATGCATGGCTATTCATTCCCAAGAGAACCCACACACACTGAGTACTCTTGAAATGAGTAACTCACCCCAACATGAGGAAGAACGTCTATTCCTTGATATACCTTATTCTCTTTCTCACAAGGAATTAAATCAATTTAGAAGAATCACAAGAGCATATGCCTGAAAGATTGGTGCAATGTCCTTAGCTCTGATACTTCCTCGAAGAAAAAAAATAAGTAGACCAGTGGTTGATACCCCCAAATAGGTTTTTGTGCACACTGTAGAAGACCTAATAGATTTCACAATCACCGAAATCAAACATCCTCTAAATCTAATCCCTGAAACACCAGCTAGAAACATCTCTAAGCCAGATGATTTTTCGGAAGAGGAAGGGTTTAACTCAAAATGCTCATTTTCAGAATCTGAAGATATGGAAGATCATAATGACCATGATGAAGAGAGGGGAAACCTACTGCAAAACAATCAAACTTGGTTGGCCAGAGATGCTTTGGCCATCCATGGATGAGTACATAACCTTCCCTGACATCCAAAGAAGTTACTTCCTAAGTTTGACCCCGAGACCTCAGGATTTCCTGAAGATCATATCAAGGAATTCATACTAGCTATCATACTTGTGAATGTCCAACATGAAGATGTAGTATGTAGGCTATTCCCCTTCACTTTCGAGAATTCATCTTCTACGTGGTATTTTAACTTACCTATAGGATCCATAACTAGTTGGACAAAGTTTCAAAAGGATTTTTTAGATAAATTTGTAGAAGAAACTACTACGAGAGCTTTGATGGCTAAGTTGTTCACCACCACCATGAGTTCGAAGGAAAGGGTCAAAGACTTTAATCTAAGATTTACCACTATCTTAAACAAATTTCGGCCTGAAGCTAAACCTACTTAGGAGTTTCAAATCGAAGTATATGCTAATGCCCTCCCAACTTCTATTTCCATGTTTGTGAAGAGGGCTACCAAACTAACCCTAGTTGAGAATTTTGAAGAAGCCAAAATGATAGAGTTCCAAATGAAAGGATGTAAAGAAGGCCAAGTCTCTTTAGTTAAGACTGAAGTTCAACCTCCTCCCAAGAGAGGGCTATTTATTACTATACCCTTAGGAAAACAAATAGAACAAGCTCCTGAAAAGGGAAGTGGGGGCATAAAAGACCTACAATGCATGGTCAAAAATATATCAAACGAAATCATAGACATGAAGAGAAATGCAAGGGAGGGAAACCAAGTCCAGAGGCCATATAATCCTTTCTTTAAAAGGAATCCATTGTTCAAAGCAATTGAACCTCCCCCAGCCAACCTAAACATCGATATGGGAAATGTAGAATCTGACTCTTTCTTCACTTATCATCAAGAGAATCACTCTAAAATAGATTTCCAGATGAAGTCTCCCTAATCGAACAATTAGGTAGATCAACTATAAATATCGTTGATCAGGAAGAGGTTGATCCACCAGAAGAAATAGCCATGTTGATATGGGATCCTGACCTATCTATGCCTTTCGATGACCTGTTTGAGGTTCAAGAACCACCCGCGGAAGTCTTGGGTGTGCAAACACGAAGTAGGGGTCATCCTGTCTCAAATGACCTTACCACAACCCCAAATTTAGGAGGGAAACCAACTCCCGATCACTCAAAAGAACCTTTTTCTCCCTGAAGAAACCCTATAAACATCCATACTTGGGAGTCGCCCAAAATGGATTACAACATAGTAGAATATTTGAAGAAGTTGAAGGCTAATATATCAGTCATGGACATATGTAGAATCCCTCAGCAAAATTTCTTCCTGTTACAAGCTTTGAAATCAACAGAAAATTATACGACAAACATTGACCAGGGAAGAAATATGACTTCCTCGGATCTAAGGAATAAACCAACTATGAATGCATGCTCTGAAGACAAGAAGGGAAAATCATTTGTCCCAACATTCCTTTTGAATTTTGAAGTCTTCAACAGAAACCTCCATAACCATTTGGTCGATTCAAGAGCATCCTCTAATGTCATTCCATTGTCTATTCACAAAAAACTAAACGCAGTCCCTCTCAAAAGTATCAAACATGAAATACAACTAGTTAGGACCTAGGTGAAGGTCATGGGAGAACTCAAATATGTAATGATCAGAATAGCGACACATCCTAAGTTTATGAAAGTGATTGAAATCATTGTAGTAGATATCCCAGAAGCTTATGGGTTATTATTAAGCCGAGATTGGTCTGAGAAGTTAAACAGATACTTTAGTACAGACAGGGCACACCTTTGGCTACCATTAAAGGGACAAAAAAACATGATCAGAATTGATAGGGAAAGATATCTGAAACATATTGTCACTAACCTAGTAACCCTAAACGAACCCTCATCGGCAGAGTTCTCAGTGCTATGCAATTATTCCTGTGATTCCTACTTCAGGAACTTCACCCCTCTCTCATCTAATGTCCCTCTTACTCAAAATTCCAAAATGATTTTTCAAGAAGAATTGTCACCGCCGACGGAGGAAACACTCTTCTGCCAAGAACCTATGTTAGGATTCACAAAACGAAGAGAAAGAAAAGAGGAAAGTAACAGGAAAGAGGAATTTGACACCTTTTGCCCATAAATTTGGACCCTATATTTCGATGGATCTAAATCACAAGAAGGGTCAGGAGTAGGGTGCATCCTCATTAATCCAAAAGGTAAATGACATTTTCTATCCTGTAGACTTGATTTTGAGTACACAAACAATATCGTCGAGTACGAAGCTCTAGTACAAGGGTTAAAGAAAGCCATAGACCTAAACGTCCAAGAATCTAAGGTTTTCGGAGATTCCAAAATCATTGTCAGACAAGTGAGGAATACTATACATTGCAATTCTATGCACCTAAAAAACTACCAACAAGAAGTGCACAGGCTAATAGAGCATTTTGAAGCTTTCAACATTACAGTGATTCCCAGAGCAAAGAACGTTCTTGTTGATTATTTGGCCAACGCCACTTCAATGCTATCACCTCTAGAGAATTATGAAGCTTCTCAGTTCACTGTAGAATTTCTATATAAACCCTCGGTGCCCAACAATATTTCTAATTGGAAGATTTTTGAGGGAGATGAGCATATTATAAACTTTCTAACCATTCATGACAATTTTAAATATTTGGCCATTGACAATGAAGTATTCCAGGAAAAATCGACGGAAACCAACCCTCATACAAATGATCCGATTGACAAATCAAAATCTCACATGATACCGAAGGGAATAGCAAATTTAGAAAACCTTTTTTACCTAAAAGAAAGATTTAAGGGGTCAAAAAATGCGAAGACCAGTAGTTCCTATCCCATGCACGAAACTATAAATCTAGGAACCTTGGAAAACCCAAAAAATGTAAACCTCAGCAAGACCATATCTAAGGAGGAAATGAAGGCCTATCTCAAACTCTTTAGACAATATCAAGATGTCTTTGCGTGGTCCTACCAAGATCTAAAAACTTATGATACCCGTATCATACAACACACTATCCCGTTAAAACCTGAAGTGAAACCATTCCAACAGAAGCTCCAGAAGTACCACCCATCCCTGGAGCCTCTCATGTGTCAGGAGTTAAAGAAACTATTAGATGCCAAAATTATCTTCCAGGTTAGACACTCTGCATGGGTAGAAAATCTAGTTCCTATAAGGAAGAAGTCTGGGGAGATTCGCTTATGTGTAGATTTCATAAATCTCAATAGAGCTTCAGAAAAACATAACTATCCAGTCCCACCAATGGAGCAACTCCTGCAGACCATGTCTGGCTCTGAAATTTTCTCCTTACTAGATGGTTTCTTCGATTACAACCAGGTTCTAGTTTCAGAAGAAGACCGCTTGAAAACTATCTTCTGAACCAAGTGGGGAACCTTCACTTACAAACACATGCCTTTTGGGTTAATCAATATAGGATAAACCTTCCAGAGGGCCATGGACGTAGAATTTTGGGGAATAATCAACAAGTGTGTAGTAGTTTACTTGGATGACGTGACTGTGTATTCAAAGAACAGAGAAAATCACATCCAACACTTGACCCAAATTTTCGAAAGGTGTAGGAAATATGGCATATCCTTAAATCCTAAGAAAACTATTTTCAGTGTCGAGGAAGGTAATTTGTTGGGCTACATTACATCTTAAGAAGGTATCTGCATAGACCCAGAAAGAATTAAGGCCATAGCTCAGCTTCCATTACCTCACAACAGAAAGGCTATGCAATCGTTCTTCGGGAAAATCAATTTTGTGAGGAAATTCACCCCCAATTTTGTGGAAACTATCAAACCCCTACAAAACATGATTCATAATGATGTTGAGTTTAAATGCGATGATGAACGAATGAAGGCTTTCAATAATATTAAAACTACAATCTTTGAATCCCAGTGCTACAAAGTCTTGATTTCAACAAAAATTTCTTCCTCTATACTTTCACCTCCAACCAATCGTTAGTCGCAGTATTAACCTAGATGGATGATGACAAAAACGAAGCCCCAGTATCGTTCATGAGCACTAACATCCAAGGTTCCGAAATAAATTATCCCACTATAGACAAACAGGATTATGAAGTTTATAAGGCAGTAAAATATTTCAGATCCTACATCCTCAAGAACCATACCAAAGTAATCATTCCTCACCCCGCAGTTCGATCCCTATTTACTCAACATGAGATGGGGGAAAGAAGAGGGAACTGGATGGTAGTAGTCCAAGAATTTGATCTAGATATAAAACCTGCTAAATTGGTTAAAGGACAAGGGTTATGTAATCTAGGAGGTGAAGTTCAAGACCAAGTAAATGAGGACCTTGGATGGGAGAATGAAATGGAATTATGGTGCGACAAAGCTTCCTACATCTCCCCAAGGCAAGAGTCTTCATATGAGAAATTGAATTATCTCTTGTACCATGGGACTTTCTAAGAAAACCTAAACCCTAGGGAAATGAGAGCTCTTAGGTTAAAGTCTACACAATATCGCCTCGTAAATTCGGTACTCTTCCGAGTTAATTATGATGGAGTACTCTTAGGATGCCTCGAATGTGAAAATGTAGACAAAGTTCTGAAGTAGCTCCATGATGGCCCTGTCTATGGACATTTTGCAGGAAACACCACCACTTATAAGATATTGAGAGCTCGTTATTATTGGACCAATTTATTCAAAGACGATCACACATACGCTAGAAACTGTAAAACTTGTCAAATAAGAGCTGGGAGGGAGAAGAGAGCAGTTGTCCCACTCCAACCAATGGCAATTTCTAGGCCTTTTGAGCAATGGGGGTTATATATCATAGGAGAGATTACACCAAGCTCTTCAAAAGAGCACAAGTGCATACTTACTGCCACTAATTATTTCAAGAAATGGGCAAAGGCCATCCCTATGACTCATGTAAATGAGAAGGTGGTAATCCAATTCATAGAACAATAACTAATCACAAGGTTCGATGTCCCTTCTATCCTTGTTTTTGATAACGCAACTTACTTTTCTTCCACCTTATTAACAGATTTTTCCCTAGACAAAGGAATCATAATTAGATACTATGCAAATTATTATCCAGATGGAAATGGAGTGGCAGAATCAACTAATAAGAAACTAGTGAGGATATTGAAGAAAATGGTTGCAAACAACCAGAGGAATTGGTATAATATACTACATAACACCTTATGGGTAGATAGAGTTACACCCAAGGAAGCTAAAGGGAATTCCCCATACTTTCTAGTATACTGACAGGAAGCCATACTCCCGAATGGGATATACCTTCCATCTCTTCAACTAGCTCAGGGGTCCAGAGGGTAGCCCACATCAATCTTACAACAAAGAATTCACACCTTACTCATGTTAGAAGAAGAAAGGGAGAAAGCTAAGTCAAAGTTCATAGCCCACCAGCAGATAGTTAAGAGGTGGTTTGATAAGAATAAGGCTAAAGAGAAGAATTTTGAAGTAGGAGACTTAGTCCTGAAGTGGGATAGAGAAAATGAACCTAAATGCAAACATTCTAAATTTCAGAATCTATGGCTCGGACCGTTCCAGATGGCTGAGAAGATTGGGTTAGGCATGTATCGATTGCATAATCTAAGGGGGGAACATGAGGCTCCCCTAGTGAATGGCCAAGCCCTAAAACAATATTTTCATTTATATATATATATATCCTCTGTGTTTATTCTAGATGCATCGATTTATCTTTTTACATTTATACTTTTTTTTTAATTTTTTTTTATCACACGTCTGAGATTTGAAAGATTGTGTTTAGCAAGACAATGGTTGACGTCAAATCATGCGACAAGAAACATTCAGGGACTCGCAGTTGTTTCAAGGGAATCTCTATCTAACCTACGCAGATGAACAACCTTGGAGAAATGCGGAAGTGTCTTCTTAGTGGTCTAGTAAGACCTTAAGGAAAAGAAGGAAAGTTGGAAAGGACTACAGGCACCTCAGTGACAGAGCTAGTGAGTTCACCTTAACCACCTCATGTTTTTTTCAAATAGCAGACATCCTCCTCTCCCGCTCGCTCAGGGCATTCTGCCGAAATAAAAGTCAACTATATAAAATGAGTGCACAGTAGGAGAGGGTATACAGATATCTCTGTCGAGGCTATGGATTCTGCTGGAAGCAAAGTAAGTTTTGTGACATCAGGGTGACTCTTTCAGAGATATGGATGCTCGCTAATAGCGGAGCAACACCATAGAAAATGGATGAGGGTAACTAAAAGTCTTAGTGCCAATGAAAGCTTTACTGGACTCTTCTCAAAAGAAGGAATGAGTCAATGTTATAGGAAAATAAGGTGGAGTAAAGGTTAAAAAACCCCACAAGGCCCAGATGCATTAATCGGAGAAATTTCAAATGCAAAGGTAAAAGAAGCTAGTCTCGGCTCGGCTGAAGGAATAGAGAAATTTTGCATCAGCCGAGCCTGAGGAAGGAATAGAGTTTCTTCTTTCACCTAGTAAGTCACCATTTGTTGAGAACTCAACACACCCTAAAAAGCCTATGTCAATTTTTCACCTTTTTGGGTACCACTTGGTCTTTACATTGTCTGAATTCGATTTTTATTTTGAGAAATGTTTTGTTTTTGCTTGTTCTCTTGACTTCATCAGCTATTCAGGTTTGTGTAACTCTATAAAACCCCATGAATTAAAAATACTTAACAATTAAATAAGGAATCACCAGACAAAAAGAACTTCACCTGACATGCTCAAAGATTCAACATCAGGAGAAATCAAAGGGTAAAAAGGAATCACTCAAAAAAACTCAGTCGTCGAGCGCCGATCTTCACCGGTATCAGTGAAAGGAAGTTCTTATTTCAGGACAAGTATCACATACAGAGATCGTCGAAAGTTGATCCCCTTTGGCATCAGTAAAAGGCGAAGGGAGTAATGTTTAAAAGGAAAGGAAACGTTATCGTTGATAGTCGATACCCGACATGATTGTCAAAATCAGAGAAAATTGAATCATGACGAACATTGCGACCCCACTAAAGAGTTTTCCCCGATCACCAATTCCCAAAATGTTTCAGCATCAACAATTTTTTGGAGAAGCTAACCCTAAGTAAAATACGTGATAGGTTTATCCCCAATAATCGATCCCTGATACCTTTTCGGCATCGATGATCCCAGGTTTAGTTTACGAACGCACAACTTGAAGAAAGTCCTGACTCCGACTAATACTCACGAGTTAAGTCACCGGTCTTCATTACCACGTGTGCCAAGCCAGTTTTTCCACGTCAGCACTATACAATTAAATTGATTGGCATCAGGGTTTTTTCACAGAAGGATATCAACCGAAACATCCATAACACATTGCCGATCCCCAATCTGCCCACTAGGAAAGTGACACGATGGGACGTTTTAGTGCTAGATACGATTAGATTATGAGATTTTAAGAGGTTAATTAATGCCAAATCTCGCATTAGTTGCTACTTCATGTGTGAATCAAAACAACCATTTGAAATTACCAATATAACACTTCACCCTCCACCCCCCCACCATCATCCCATGATGAATTAAATTTGCAGAGATTCGACAGCAGATTTGGTTAAATTTCACTCATGACCCGAATTAATTGGTCGATGCGACACAGTAAGTTCTTCCCCATTTAAATTCTCTTGAGCCATTGTAAATGAGACCATTCTATGCACAAAGGATATTCATAGCATCAGAAGGAGCAAGACGAGCAATTTGAAAGCTGTCGAGACTACGTGAGTATCAAATAACTAGTTTTAGCAAGATTTACAAGTATGTAGCAGTCTGAATTTTTGTGCTTACACTTCATATATGCATTTTATCTAGTGTTGCTATGTACGTAGTTTATGAACGATTTTTTTGATTGCAGGAGAAATGCCTCCAAGAAAACCAACTACCAGGCGATCTCCAAGAGCATCAAAGCTAAAAGAACTAGAAGTAGGAGAAGGCTCTTCCCCAGCGGCTGCAAAACAACTAGAATTTGCTCCAAGGCCGGAACCAGTCATCAAGACATCTACCAAGAATTTTTTCACTCAACCTTCAAACTTTGGAGACACAGAGGCAAGCATAGGGACCAAGGTGATACTCCCACACTGGGGAGAACTCTTCAAAAATATTAGGCAGAAAGAATTATCGGAATATATCATGGACAACGACCCCGATATGAGAAAGCCTGATGATGAAGTTTTCCTGAATATTCGAAGATCGTACCTGCACATGGAGGCAAGTATAACTCCAGTGTTCCCCTGCATAGAACTCCTGAAGTAGCTCATCGAACACATGGACACACAAAAATTTTGATTAACAACGTCAATGGCAAGTGTGTCGGGGTTTTCCTTCCGATAGAGGTGAAAAGTTATTACAAGCTTAGAGACCCAGAGGAGCGGTTGAACACTGATTTCATCGTAAATTTATATGAGTGCCATGACACCAGCTGGGTGATGGCTTCATGGTGGAGAGAATATAAAAAATACACCAATCGGACCTCCGAATGGTACCAGATGACCAACTTAAGGGTGCTATATATCTATCTAATGGCCCTCATCTACCGGTTGTATAGGAAGAAAGACTGTTCCAGGTTTTCAAAGGCATGGATGCCTCTAGATTACATAGTGGCCATTTCCAAGTGAGTTTTGAACCTAGGAGCCATCATTTCAAATTAGTTGAGCATCTGCATACAACAAGCTCAGACGCTGAAAGAAGGAGAGACTCCATCCTTCTACATGGCTTCGTACTTACTGGACATCATATGCGCCAGGAATGTATTTTCCGGCATGATATTGAGATGGCTTGCCTCAGAACTCCTGGTCCACATTTACTTCAGCATTTGATGGGAGGACAGGTACAAAAAATCCTACTCCCTCATTTGCGATGAATTCATCGTGCACATTCATTTTATTCTTTTTAAGAAAGAGTGTCCGAGGCTATCGGCTGTGGAAAAAAGGGTGATAGAAAATGTTGGCCACTGGTATCTAGATGAACGTGATACCTACATTAGGGTATTCAGATCCATTGGAGCACCTCATCTCCTACCAGCACATGTCCACAACCGGCTTGTTGTGGGGGAAATCTGCTACTAGACCATCCTGCAAGGTTACAACACTATCCTGGTGAAAGATAAGAAGAAATAATTTATACCTTATGGATTCCATATAGGTTTCTACCTAGTAAAAGACACTTCTCAAGCCAAGCAGGAAGGATTGAGCCAATTGGAGTTCCTCATCCAAACCGGTTGTTTTCGCAAACATGACCCAAGGGGTTTAGTATTGAAGCATGCATCACAAGTGTTGTCTTGCTGGCCATACACCCACGACAAGTTTGAAGATGAGGTATTTACAAAAAATGCTCAAGATTGGGATGAAGTTGTGGCAAGGATGGCTAACCCTAAGATGAATAGGTTAATATCCATGAGCCTAGATGAACAAGAAACAATTCTAGAACAATCGGCTCAAGGGGCCCTCAGGGCCAGAGAAGAAATGATAGAGGCCGAAGTAGAAGAAGCCCCCCAAGTAGCGTTTGAAACATCAAAGATTCCCTGGGTAACCCTGGTGCAAGATAGAAGTTCCCCTGAGGCTCAGGACGCATGGTAGAGGGGGTTACACATGTTAGAACATGCGCAACAGATAATTGATCAGCTACAAGATGACCTGGACATCATAAATATGCCAAGGCTCCCTGTCGACAACTCAGATGAAAGCTAGGTGGGACCAAGCGGCTCTAAATTCATAGACCTTGATGAAATTACTGGGTTAGATGACCATGAATTCACAACACCACCGGTCAGATCGCTGATAGGTGTTTTGGCTCAGCCATAGAGAGTCATAGCATTGGAGACGATCACTGCATCAAACCCCTTAAGTGAGATAATAAAGATCTATGATGATGATGAGAGCCCAAAAGTATCTCTTGTGACCCCTGTACTTATCCCCTATTCCCAACTCTCAAGTTTAGGGGGTTCCATAGAATGAGCGAGAAGTTGAGAGCAGCCTAAACACCGAGCTGCCCAATGCACCAAAAATCCAAGCGGACAGTCCAAAGGACGAGTTAGGTTCAGTTGAACCAAAAGAAGGAGCTCCACAGTGGGAAATCAACATCTCAACGGCTGATGATCAAGTAAATACTAAACCTACCCCTAATGCCTCAATTTCAATCTGTACTCAAACCCCTGATGAGAGAAAGGCAAAAGGTGGGCCTTCAGAACATAGGGATGAAGTTTAAGAACCCAGTCTTGAAAAATTATATACCATTGGGAGTCTACGAAATATGCTCACCTAGGGAAATCAAAAAATCCTCGAACCCCTGGACGAAGTAGCCGACATACATGCCATAGCTTATGATCAAAAAAAGAAGGCTATCGTCTACAGGACCACCAAGAAGAGGAGCATCACTTTAGATCGTTGCATCCTCATCACTATAGAGGACCATATGATCAACACAGAGCATGCTAAGATGTCCAAATTCATTGGTGCAGGGATGGAAATCATAGACCACCCTGGACAGAGCTAAAAGGGACAAAGAGGAGATGGTTGCTACTTTAAAGGAATTGAAACATTTGCGCCACTTGGAAAAGTACTACCAAGACACAACATAGGCTACGGTGTACCTAAGGAACAAATTCAAAGAGGCCTACAACAAGTTTACAGATGAACGACACCTATTCACTACAAGGATAATCAAGCTTCAAGAAGGCACCCTCATGGCACTTGTGGCGTGCAAAGATATGGAGAGGTGGTACGAGAAAGTGCAACAATCCATGGAAGGAATCGAGTATATCAGCGCAGTGAAAAAGGGTCGAGACGTCGAAGATCATGTCATCTAAGTTCTAATAGAAAGAAGCATTGACCGCATAAGAAAATTGGTGGAGTATTGGGTCAATATATCCTGGGAACCCCATCAAGAATTCCAAGAAAAATGGTCCAAGTGTGAGAAAAAATGGATCAAAATCAATTGGGTGATGAAAGACATCGGACTCCCCAATTTTGGCATGTCTGATGACTTTGTCAACTTGCATGACATAGTCAGATCGCACACCGAGAAAGATTCATCATGGGCCGAAGAAATAGAAAAGATGACAGACATGGCGCCAGGTCAGGTGCAATAGTTTGTGGAACACTAAATTAATTCTCAGGCTATGTTGCAATAGTTAAGTGCCATTATAGTCAAGTATCTGGCACATGCAGTAGAGATAAGAGAGATTCACTTGGCCCTGATGGAACAACATAGATTCCAATACGCCAACACCTACAAGGATCTGTTCATCAAGTGGTCGGAGTATGAGAAGAGTCACCCTCTTAAGTGATATCTTGAGATGACTCATATAAAAATCATAGGAGAGAATTCCATGTGGCGAATGCTTTTTTGCTTATCTGCACTTTAGTTGTTATTTTTAGTTAATTTTATGTTATAAATAAGAGCATCGACCGATTAGTTGAAGGTTGATGGTTGTTGCAAGAAACTCTCATTTTTGGTTTTGTTAAGAACTATTTCGGAGCTACCTTTAATTGAGAAGTCCTTTGGACCAGAGACACATTTATGTTTTCATCAAATGCATGTATGATTAGATGTAGAGAAGAATTATTTCCTATTTTGTCTCATGAATGGATGCAGTAACCNTTAAATCTATTGATAAGTTATCTGATGCAATGTTTTTATAGTCCTTTCTTAATGATGAAAATTAATCATTGTGTTATTATGTGATTGATGATTAGAGTTGAGTGAATTATTTTACTTGCCATTGTTTATCACATTCATGTTTTCTTCTGATAAATTGTATCTGAGTCAGTAATCGAAATACCCACATGGTTAACATATTAGTACTAGGCTTGTGGTAGATAATCACTGTCTGCATGCTTGAGTAAACGGTTATCCCAAGCTCAACCTCTTCTCCAATAGTTAAACATGTTCCCATTTTGTTACTTAGTTAGTTTATATCGACTTTTAATCTTATATCAGTCCCACCTAAGAGAAAATACAAAAAGAGAGAACGTCCAAACTGAAGGAGAGGCCTTCACAATAAAACGTAAAGCCCATCGATTAATCGGCTAGATCACAAGATGTGGAGAACCATTCCACCATTAAACACTGCAGAGTTTAATTGGGCCTTGCTGGCAGGTTTGGTTCCTGCTGTTGAGTTAAAGGGATTTAGGACCCATCAATAGTACCCTTGTTCAGATGAGGTCCGGACAAAAAACAACCTTTACGGAGGATTAACTCTATGGGGGGATCTTACTGACTGGTTTCTAAGCCCATGAGGGCCCTTATAACTGATTATTTTACCTCTAATCTTTGGCAAGGAGTCTCAGGCCCCTCTTGGGTGAGACATACCTTGTTTAAGGAGGGAGGTTGTTGTAGGGAAATCTTCCTATGGACAAGTAGATCGACCTCTAAGGCTTGACCTTAACCCTAGACAGAAAAATGCTTATCATGGACACTGACTTCCTTTCAAATCTATCTAAGCCTAATGCATGATAAGGAAGGATAATAGAAGTACCTTTTAACCGACGTTTGTCCCTGCACGCTCTGAGTTGCGCTCCAATCCTTTTGCTCCTCGATGAGGTCTGTGGACAAAACAAGATACGACCACTTACTACTCTACTGACATTAGCTTGAAAACAAATATATCAATAAATGATAAGTACATGTAACATCAAACACAAACTAGAAAGAAACAGGCCAAGCTTGTCATATTAATGAGAATGACGATAGCAATGCTTACAATCGTAGATGCGAGTGCGACAGCTTCGTCAAGTCCTCTTCATCTAACCCTTGCATGAAAGATCCACAACCTGGATGACAGAAGCTTCAATGATTGCTCTCCTTTGGCTGACTGCAAGTTTCCTCCAAGATCATAAGTTCCACATGCTCAATTCTTCCTCCAGCTATGTTCCTTCACCACTTATAAGATCATAAGTTTGGTGTAATTCTTCATTTTACAGCCCTCACTTATGAGATCATAAGTTTGAAATCATTCTCTATTTTGCATCCCTCACTTATGAGATCATAAGTTTGACATCATTCTCTATTTTCCAGCTCCTTTTCACCATTAGAAAGCTTGTTTATATAGCCTTGGAGAGGCTTAACAATCTTGAGATATCCTTGGGGAAGGTGAGGATTTTCCTCCTTTAGTTGAGGACCTACCCTAAGATCATGGCTTGATCAGGGATTCGAGCTCAACAGCCTTCTAAGAATGAAAAGATGCTTCCCCCATCCGTCTCAACAGTTTAACAACTTCCCAAAATAGGTAGCGCTCCCTCAAAAGGGCCATCAGAGAATTATAGCACCCCTTAGTAAGCTTTAGGGGGCGCCAACGCTCTCAAAATCTATAACGCTCCCTCAAAAGGGCCTGGGAGTGTTATAACGCTCCCTGACAGTGTATGGGGGAGCGTCGTCACTCCAAGATAGTGTAAGGGGGAGCGCTCCTCTCCAAAAATCAGTTTTTGAGGTGCTTTCAGGTGGCAAAAGGTTTGCAAGCCTGTTGACTCATTTCTCCTCTTCCAAATCATATGTATGAGGTGTTTCAAGTGTCTTTCTCATGTCATTATGGGCATGACATGGGCATCATGGCAGCATGCTTTGTTTGATGTTTTACGACACTTGTGAGCAACATACGACACTTGCGACCTTGTAATGACGACACTTGCGACACTATCAAAGTGAGTAATTTTGATGTGTAACAGATTGCCCCCCAAAGTATGAAGTTAGAAGATAGGAACTGATAACTGAAATACTTTTTAGATGTTCAAGCAAGGGTATAGACTCGGAGAACCTAACGGAAGCTGCACACAAACATCCAACAAATATCATGGCATATTTCAAAACCCAAGGCAGGCATACCTATGCTTGGGAGATCAAGACTCGTGAGGTATGGCCGCCATAAAATACACTGCGGATCCATAATTGTATTGACAAACAGAGGTATAGCCACCAAAGATACAATGTGGATCTATACTGTAGTGACTCAAACTGATCGTAGCCACGAAGAATACACAGTGGATCTATGAAATGATAAGACATAGCCACGACCAATACAAAGTGGATCTATGTAGCAGTGCATGTGACATTGTCCAATAGAACTCCTTCTCAACCTGGGCGAAGCATATATCAAAGTGATGGCTCAACCCAGGGTCTTCATACCAATCCCAATATGGTACGAATCTGACCATGTGAATGGATGTCTTGATGTCGAACATGGCAGAAACCACTTGATTATCGGTCAATGAGGTAAACCACTAACAAGTGCGGGGGAGATCACCATTAATGTCGATGATTCCCAAGGTACCCTGGTACATTCAGTAGTGTGAATAGATGAGCTGAATTGAACACTTTCGTGGAATCATGCGATCAGGGGTCAATGATGTAAAACCTACTATTGAAAGTGAGGAAACATACCATTGAGGCATACGGTCCCAAGTACTAGCGGTTTCTAGTCTAATTCTTTGGATAATGTGTTGGTCGGCGGGGATAGACTTCTCGGTGGGCCTTGATGTATCCCCATCAGCGACACGAAGCGAATATGGAATGTAATTGGTAGATCAAAAGTACATGGGTGACACGGTTTGAGGAAAGATATTAGGGATGGCTGACTCTAGAAAGCGGATACTTCCATAGTGCTTGAGCACAACGTGAGAAACATGACATGGATATTTAAAATCGTGCAATGGACCTTTGCGACTTGCGTGGTGACCCAAAGTGAGGAGGAGAAACTCAAAGATTGGCTGGAGTCGCGGAGAGTCAGTGGATTATGATGGGCAAATGGAAGAATTAATGCGTGTTCAAGAGGCTGACTCTAAGAAGCGCTAGATGAATTTCTCAAGAGGCCTTGGCTTATTCGCGCCAATTTTCCCCACCCGGATAGATGAATTACTTTTAAATTTAGCCAGGCACCGGAGGGATAGCTTACATGCTTTCGATATAACACCAACCGGTAAGTTCCTCTTCCTTGTTTAATGGTATTTGGAAAGTAGGAGTTGATCCCATATGGAGTGCAATGCGATATTGTTTGTTTAATGAGTCCAAATATAGTAAACTCGAATGTTTTTCAGGATTAAAGAGTTTGGAAAACACTTAAAAGATAACTCTCAGTTCCTTTTTCATACGGTAGTCCATGAGACCGAAAAGGGTTAAACTATCGTTCGAAAGACGCCCTTTCTAACCTTTTAACAAGCGTGAAAGGAAGCAAGATCTTTCGACAATCTTTTCATATTTAGAGAGTCACGAAAGCGGTTTAAAAGAAGACTCCAAGGGGTTCCTTTTAGTGTGTTGTCTGGTCGAGAAAAAGAGATAAGTTACCGGTTGCATTCTCTCATGTATTTATGAACACGAGAAAGAACTAAGACTAAGCTCGTTATGCCCCATCTTGAAAGGTGGCTTGACTCGAATGATCATCAAAGAAATTTGAGACATGCCCCCAAGCTTCAATTCATTCACCGACTTTGAGGTTGTCACCAATTTCTGTGCTAGATGGAGAAAAAGGATCTGGTGGATGAAATGAAGGTTCAAAAAATGAGACCTAACGAAAAACTTCGACTCGACATCTCTGAGATCTGGCGAAAGACTCAACTTGAGGGAGAGGTGATTGTTTCATTTTTAATGAGCTTGACGAAAAGAACTATGCTCAAGGTTCAGTTCGATCGATTCGCATTTCATTTTTGAGCTTTACTACGAGAGAAAACTATGCTGCATTGAAATGCCTCGACGCAAGCTAGTGGCCTCTGTTTCATTTTTGTAACGAGCTTGCCACCCGAGAGAAATTGTGCTCATGATGCCCGGCATGAAAGCTAGTGGCCTCTGTTTCATTTTTTAGCCAGCTTGCTACAGAGAAGAGAAAAACTATGCTTTCGTGGTTTTCTTGATCCTGTAGCTTCAAAGAGGGATACTTCTGGAAGGATACCATGTCAAGGGACAAAACTTCGTCATGGATTCCAAGAGATCTTAACAATTAGGATGGAAGAGAATCACTGGAAGGAACACATGTCGAGGGTCACGGCAGGGGTAAGGAGATCAGACTCAATAACCCTACCGAAGAGATAAACATGTCAACTACCAGATCAAATTGGCCGGTTGAGGTCATGGAGACAATGCCACATAATTGACATCGTGAGGGTGATATTGTCGGCATATAAGAACCACTTAGGGGAGGTAACCCGATTCGGGGCCAATGCATGAAAGTTGATCAATGGTCAAAATTCTTCCATCATGCGAGAAATATATCACCGCGGAAAAGGGTGGTTTAATACTTAAAACTCATAGCATAGACATAATCCCGCCCAAAGAGTAAAGAAAAAAAGGGTCTCCGGACTACCATGACATCCCGATAAGAGCGGTTCCCTCCCAAGTTACAAAGCGAGGAGCGATCTAAAGTTGATAGTTCCCTCTGTTAAAAGCATACCAGAACTATGTGTAACCCGGTGCAAAGGCATTGGACAACCCAAAGCATACCAAACAACAAAATACAAAATACTAGCGGGATAGCACCTTCATCATCGGCGTTTGAGGCGTCGACCCGCATTTGGTATGTCACGGAAAGGAGCGTGGGGCGGGAAAGCGAGGTCGGTTAAGCACCCCAATCAAAGGATGGCTTCATTGCGGAGGTTCCCGCGGAGGAGGAATGCCCCGGGCATAGTAGACTTTGTATTGCCGAGAAAAACATGGGCGTGTGGGTTTTTCTATAGGGAAGTAGGATCGGCGGAAATGATTGGATCGGATCGTGTGGTGGACTTGGATAGACCCTTGGCACTCTTTAGGCGAAGAGTGGGACTGACCGAGGAAGAGCCTGGATCGATCACTTTGACATTTCTCAATGGAGAAATGGGATCAACCGATAAAACTAGATTGACCACTTCGGTTTCATTCTCCAATGGAAGAATGGGGTCGACGGATGAAGATGAATCGATTTCTTTGGTGTCACTCTCTTGATGAAGAGGAGGGCTGACCGATGACGGAACTAGATCAGCTACCTGGGTTCGTGGTTTAGTGGCCCGAGCTAGATTGACCACACGTCAACGGACGTAGAGGATGGAACCATATTGACGAGTCCATCAACCAATGATGGGTGGGAGGAAGCTTACGATAACCTTTTTGAAGTTGAAGTTTTTCCAAAATAGAGTAATCCTCGTCCATGCGAGGACAAGGTGAGTAATGATTACCTTTACATAACATGCAAAGGGAACTTGATAGTTTTCTTCTTCTTACCAACTGAACATCACTAGTTAAGGTGTGCTCGACGCGACCAGCAGAGAGTAAGATGAAGTGGAGGACCACATTTCTAAGACACGGATAAGACGGGCAATCCCTCAGAAAATGGTCGCCCTAATAAAGGCTGCAATGGAATTTGGGTTTTGGATTGTTTCTTTTTAATCTTGTTGATCTCATCAACACTCCCAGTACTATTGACAGTAGCTAGTTTCTTAGAGCCAACATCGATGTTGTTGGGGCCTTGGTCCTTTACCGGGCTCTTCTTCTTTTTCTCTTCCGTTTCTTCTTCTTGATCCCAACCCGACTACTTGCTTTAGAGCTTTCATTAGGTGAATAAGGAGAAATGGAATGAGACTTAATTGGTGAAGAAGGAAAAAATTCGAGATAAGGTTGATGTGTGGGTGGTTTATTGACATCCAAATTATTAGGTACAACTGAAACATTAGGAGGATTAGGGATCACCGGAGTGGGAACCAGACAAGTAACCCAATAGTGAGTCCTGGAAGGCTCAGTTTGGAAACATATGGAGGAACAAAGTTTCAAAATGAAGGAAAGGTATGAGGTTCCCAGAAGGGGGTTCCTCCATTGGTACTCGAGTTGATGCCATTAACGGCTAGACCTAGGTCCACTAAATTAAAAGAAACAACATCATTCAAAAATATAAGAATCACGACCAAGCAAACGGGACCTTCTTTCGATGACCGTACTAGTTGGTGATGAAAGAATCCAGCGTCGGCGTGACCAATTCGAAGGGTGGGGAGAGGGTGGAGCAGTTACAATGGCGACACCTTAGCGGACTTACACCACGGTGAGAGCTTCCACCTTGATGGTGTGGATTACTCTCGGGGATTGACGCGGTAATCGTGGGTATACCATCAAAGGAGCCCAAGTGAGTTTGACCAATGTTTGTCCCTGGTACAACAAATATTTTCCCTTCGCTGTCACCTTGTGTAAGACGCTATAGATTATGGCCACTAAGGTTACCAATTTGCGGTCAACCCACAGGCGAAACGGTCGGCGATTCGGTCGAGCGTAAAAGAGGCGAGGGAGTAACAAACGAAACCAACTAAGCTTCCTTTGGTGTGGATTTACCTCAAAGTGATCCCCATAATATGATCTTACCACCACACTCCCATTTAAACTCTACGGAGGGTAGTCCCGTAGCTCTCACGAATGCAACCTCGTCGTAACCCACAGTGTGAGAGGTCCAGTGGAGACTTATACGACAAGCTGGTTAGTCTCCCTAACTCAAAGGCTGCTATTGTTTGTTTGACAACTTTGAGTTATGCTCTGGCCTAATCCAAAAGTACTACACCTATTCTATTGTTGGTGGAGGATTCTAGCAAAGAAAGTTCTAGATAAATTTTAATTGGTGATTTTAGTGGATATTCTTCCATGAGGGTGCATGGAAGTGAAGCGAATGGAATTAAGACTTCCCCGAACCAAAGGTGCATCAAGCATGATAAGCAATCATTTCCTTTGATGAACATCTAGCTAAAGGGGAGAGAGAGTTCTTTCGCTAACAAGCACAACTCTGAGAATGCTTCCAAACAATTCTTTCTTTTATTTCAATCAAATCCCGATGTAATGCAAAGAAATTTTCAAATGCCTTCTAATATGCTCAATCAATCCACTAATATATCTTTATTGTTTTACTTTATAGATGATGATTAAATGCAATCACAATGCTCATATTTTTCTAATTATCTTCTTGGTATAAATGAGAACCAAACTAGCATAAACAAAAACACACAAACAATACACCCTTAAGTAGCAATCAAAGCGAAAAGCGAAAAGAGCAATCAAAGAAAAGACAAACTTCACACCCAAAAAGCGAAAGTTGAAGAACAATGATCTTGGTGAAATCAAGATAAAGATGCATGTAGGCTATTGATGACCTTCACCGGGGTTTCACTCAGCTGATGAGAAGAGAAAAAAAATACAGATCTCAAGCTTTGCTCAGGGGAACACTCAAATGAAAGATTGAAGAAGGCTACGAGATCAATCAAAAAGGTGTTTTTCTTCAACAAGGCGATGTCAAGATTAGCAGGAAGAAGAAATGACTCCACTTCGATCCTTTCGGCTTCAAACCCTGAGAGGCAAACCCTAGAAAAATGCAATTGTAGAGGGTTTTTTTGGCCAAAAAGAGGCCGAGGAGAACAATGATTTTGACTGAAATCAAGATAAAGATGCATGTAGGCTATTGATGACCTTCAACAGGGTTTTACTCAACTGAAGAAAGAGGAAAGCAATGCAAAGATCTCAAGCTTTGCTCAACAGGAACACTCAAATGAAAAGGTGAAAGAGGCTACAGATCCAATCAAAAGGTGTTTTCTTCAACAAGGCGATGTCAAGATTAAAGCGGGGAAGAAGAAATGACTCACTGATCCACTCGTACAAAGAGCCCTGAGGAGGCAAACCCTAAAATGCAATTGTGAAGGGTTTTGGGCCAAAAGGAGGCTATTTCTGTTGCCAAGGAAAAGTTATAAGCTACATTGTAGGGCTACAAAAACATTGGCAGCTCGATAACATAGAATGGGGGCACGAGTGCAGAAAGTCCTAGAAATGTCAAAAAAATTTCAAAAGATGAGATTTGAACTTGACAAATATCTTTGAAAGTGATAGGGTGAGAGGAGCCAATCAGCTCATGAGAGCTAATCAAGAGGGTAAACCCGGGGTCTGAAACGATCAAGGGCCAGAACAAGGTCAATGAGGAGAAAAATCAAACAAAGGGTTTTGATTCAAGGCTATCTCCCGATTAGGTCGCCGGTTTCTATTGAAAAATCTGCCATGAGACCATTAGATGACCTCAGGCTTGACCTTAACCTATATGAAAAATGCTATCATGGACTGACTTCCTTTTCAAATCTATCTAAGCCTAATGCATGAGAAGGAAAAGTAACAGAAGTACCTCTTAACAGACCGGCGTTTGTCCACACTTGCAGCTCGAGGTTGTGCTCCAATCCTTTTCTCCTCGATGAGTCCTGTAGGCAAACAAATTACGATCGCTTCCTACTCTATTTATTTTAGCTTGAAAATAGATCTATCCATAAATGATAAGTACATGACATCAAACACAAACTAGAAGAAATAGACCAAGCTTGTCATATTAATGAGAATGGCGATAGCAATGCTTACAATCGTAGACGCGAATGCGACGGCTTAAGTCAGTCCTCTTCATCTAACCCTTGCAGAAGATCCACAACACAGTTGGCCGGCTTCAATGATTGCTCTCCTTTGGATGATTGCAAGTTTCCTCCAAGATCATAAGTTCCACATGCTCAATTCTTCCTCATTATGTTCCTTCACCACTTATAAGATCATAACTCAATTCTTCCTCCAGCTATGTTCCTTCACCACTTATAAGATCATAAGTTTGGTGTAATTCTTCATTTTGCAGCCCTCACTTATGAGATCATAAGTTTGACATCATTCTCTATTTTGCATCCCTCACTTATGAGATCATAAGTTTGACATCATTCTCTATTTTCCAGCTCCTTTTCACCATTAGAAAGCTTTTTTATATAGCCTTGGAGAGGCTTAACAATCTTGAGATATCCTTGGGGAAGGTGAGGATTTTCCTCCTTCAGTTGAGGACCTGCCCTAAGATCATAGCTTGATCAGGGATTCGAGCTCAACAGCGTTCTAAGAATGAAAAGATGCTTCCCCCATCCGTCTCAACAGTTTAACAACTTCCCAGAATAGGTAGCACTCCCTCAAAAGGGCCATCAGAGCATTGTAGCGCCCCTTAGTAAGCTTTAGGGGGCGCCAGCGCTCTCAAAATCTATAACACTCCCTCAAAAGGGCCTGGGAGCGTTATAACGCTCCCTGACAGTGTATGGGGGAGCGTCGGCGCTCAAAGATAGTGTAAGGGGGAGCGCTCCTCTCCAAAAATCAGTTTTTGAGGTGCTTTCAGGTGGCAAAAGGTTTGCAAGCCTATTGACTCATTTCTCCTCTTCCAAATCAGATGTATGAGGTGTTTCAAGTGTCTTTCTCATGTCATTATGGGCATGACATGGGCATCATGGAAACATGCTTTGTTTGATGTTTTACGACACTTGTGAGCAACATACGACACTTGCGACCTTGTAATGACGACACTTGCGACACTATCAAAGTGAGTAATTTTGATGTGTAACAGAGGCCACTCAGCCACTTTACCTCATTTGTATGCATATTGGTCGTTTGACTTTTGGTGTGCTCTTTGATTACTAGTTGGCCTTAGGATGTATTTTTTATCTTTGGAGTATGGAGTCATCGTGGAGTCAGACCAGCCTTCCCGTCGGTCCTGTAGCTTGTTACAGTTACCATCGTATTTCGATTCTTTTCCTTCTAAAAGGCATAGAGTTATTAGGCATGGTACACACACATCTATTGTTCAGACTTGTGATTCTACAAGGATGAGTACTGAACCTAGTATTCAGAACACTGGGAGCCCTTCGACTCCCATACCTACTATAGTTAATGGCACCCCTTCGACTCCTGCAACCTCAATGGTTGTAGTGACAGAGGCACCTATCATTACTATGGATTTTCCTATAGTGAATGCTCAAGCTACTGCCTCGAGCCCTTTTGGTTCTCTTGGACACTCACCAGGCTATAATGTTTAGTACATCCCTATGGCTTCTAGTCCCTTTTCTTATGGTATGCCCAACTTTACTTCACATTTTTCAAACTCCATCCTAGCTGCTGGCCCTAATTCTAGCATTGGTCTTGGGGGTAGTACACCTCTCTACACTCCTTTTTCATTTTGTGCTTCTCAAATCCCTCAAATGACTCCTAATATGGGAGGCATTCCTGCATTTAACCCTGGGTCCAACCCTCTTTCCTCTGGGTGGAGAAACCTGCCTGGCAGACAAGATTCTACTCAAGTTTCATCATACACCCCTACCTCCTAAGTGTCAGTTCCAAACAATATGTTTGGCATGGAGAATATACCTCTATCCTCTAGATTCCCACCCAGAGGAGGTCAATTTCACGCTTTGGGAAACCCCCAACCCAGATCCAATTCAGCTGGGAGCAATTCCTATAACCCTCAAAATAACATTCCTACTGGAATGATTCCCAACCAACCTTTTATGGGTCAGCCCTGAGGAGGGCCTTATAATCCTAGACAGGGACATGGTGTTTACCAGAACCCTAGATGGGTTGTAGTTCCTCAAGAGAAATATTTCCCAAGAGTTTGTGGCCAGATGTCGCAACCCTATCTCCCTTTTCTGGCCATGCTTAATCTACCAAATTTGTCTAAGTTAATGAACGAACCCATGGGTCATGATCCTACATGGCCCTCCATCCCCACTAAACTTCCTTTGGACATCCCAAAGTTTGAGGGTAAGAATGAAGAGGATCTTGGTGATCCGATCACTACCTTTCACCTTTGGTGCTCATCGAATTCCCTTAATGAAGATTCTATTCGATTAAGATTATTTCAATGCACCCTCATCGAAGTTGCTGTGAAATGGTATATTGAGCTACCTAGGGGGGAATATGGGACTTTTAGTCAATTGGTGTTGGTTTTCCTTAACCACTTCCAGTTTCCCATTTGTTACGATGTTGGCCTAGAACTGTTGTTGAATTTACACCAGGACACCACCACTCATATCTCATATCATATCCAGGAGTGGCATAGATGGAAGAGGTTGATTAAGACCCCTATACCCCTAACCTTTCTTTTAGAATGGTTCCTTATGTCTTTTCATGCTCCTATCTCTAAGGATGTTGCTACTTCCGGGGTTTCCACTGAGGAAGAAGCAATCTTTAGAGCCCAACAGTTAGATTTGATATATGCTTAGTCTAGGATGTTATACCACCTTCTTCCAGATGCATCATGGTCAACTTACAACCCTAGACAAAATCCCAGACCTCATGTTGATGAAATTGTAGGTACCACTAATGTAAAGTCTGCAGGCTCGGTGACAAGCCATATGAAAGAGTTGTCTCTAAACTAGTCTGCAGGAGGACCAACTTTGTCTATGTCTTCCAACCCCACTCAATCGGCAGATGTACATTCCGTGCAATTGTTGACTAACCCAAATGGTAACCAGCAACCAAGTGGGAATGAGAAGAAAGGACGTAATAATCGTAAGGGTGGAAAAAATGGTAATAAACCCAAGGAAAATGGTAATAATGAGAAGATGGGTAATAATGATAGAGAGGGAAAATGAGAAAAACGTAAGCTGAAGTTTCCCTATAATCTTTGCACAGATGATCACCTTACCCATTTATGCCCCAAACTTGCAGAAGTTGGGAGGCTATTATCGCTACCACCCTCCGTGCTGATGAATCCATTCCCACATAATCAACACATGGCCTCGATCTCCTCAAATGTCGAAAATGCGGCTGGTAGGAGTCAAAACCCATCGTTGCAAGACGATGACCATTTATGTATCAATATGGTCGATGTGAAAGATAATGTAGCCACTCGATCTCAAGATTATATCTCTTCACAAGCTATTCCTAGTCTAGAATATCCTCCTCCTCCTTCAGAGATGACTTTATAGATTGAAAAACCATAGTCACCGCCTCGTATTTCGAAAGGAGTACTCAAGCGCTCTACCCATAATCCAAATTCTAGAGCCGCCCAAAACTACTCTATTATTGAGGACCTGGGTCAAACCTCTTGTGTGATGTCATATTTGGAGGTACTCTAGATATGTCCTTCACAGAGGAATTCCTTACTATCTTCCTTAGGAGCTCTAGAACCTAGTGGCTCAAAAGTTGTCAAGTTTGGCATCACAGATGTGAAGCCTAACTTTCCTTACCATTTGGTTTTCCAAATCCACGTGGAGTACTCAAAGTATACAATCAATACTCAAAGTATACAATCAAATGTATGGTTTTTGATGAAGGCATTGCTACGTGTGTGATGTCCCTGATCTATTGGAAAGCTCTTGGTTCTCCAACTCTTTCCAAGTCATCGAACATGTTGATTTCTTTTGACAGTCATTCCTTCCACCCTCATGGTATTCTGCCTGCCTTTCCGCTCTACTTAGGTGGGAAGAAGGTAGAGGTGGAAGTAGAGGTAGTTGATGTGCCTCTTGATTATAACTTGTTACTAGGACACAATTGGACCTATGCTATGGTCATCATTGTATCATCCTTCTTCTGTACTCTTTGTTTTCCTCATGGAGGGAAGATCGTGATGATCGACCAGTTATCCTTTGCGTACTCTAGTCCTAATGTATATGTTGGACCATCGATCCCCATGATAGACAATTCTCAGCCAACAACTGAGAATATTGGTGTTATAATGTATTCTTCCCTTATGGGTACTTTCAACTTCGTGGCACCGAGTCATCATGTTTATGCCCTATCCAGTAGGCCCGTCTCGACAGGGAGGTCCATTCCTTTCCGCACTTACTATTTTAGTGATCCTTGGACCCTACCTTGCTCGACTTCATCTTGTGAGGGTCAGCCACATACTAGAATTATATCACCAACCTTTGCTAGTCATGTTGGGGATTGATCATCAACCTCTGCTAGTCATGTTGGGAATTCATCACCAACCTCTGCAAGTCATGTTGGAGATTTTCTACTAGCCTCTGCAAGTCATGCTGGGAACATCTCACCAGCCACTGCAAGTCATGTTGGGGGCATTCATATCATTGAGAAGCCTAGACATGTAAGACATAATTCTGAGTTCCTTTGTAGGCTTTGCAAAGGAGATCACCTTACTCATTTGTGCCCTGCTACTGATGTGGTACAAGAAGAGTGGTCCTTTCCTGGGGTCCCTTCGGGTTCTGAGACATCTTTAGATTCCCAACCTTCTTTGGTTGATACAACATTCATGCCGATGCAATCTTCGACTGAAACCCTTCTTCATTTAGGGGTTGATGCATCCTTTAACCTTGTTGTCTCGCATCCTATTCAACCAATGGTTGAAGAAGTGGTCATGCTGATGCAATCTTCGATTGATCCCACTCTTCTCTTGGAGAGTGACAAGCCTAAGGAAGTGACATTGCTGATGCATTCTTCAGTAAATCCCACTCTTCCTTTGGAGGTTGATCCATCATTCGACCATGTCCTTAACATTTCTAGTTCTGTACCTTCTTCACTAGGGAGCATTCCACTCTCTTCGAGTATACTCCCTCCAAGTCTTAGGGTGGTTTCCTTTGATTGAAATGATCTTGTAGAGCCTCAAATTCCTTCTTCTACACCCTTTCAAATAAGGGGCATTCTTTGGTATATTGTAGATAAGGTAACCTCTGCAAGTATTTTATCCTCCTCAACTTGGAAAGCTTTGGGTTTTCCCAAGCTTGTGTCAGCTCTTTGTAAGTTGTTTACCTTTCAAAGAAGTCTTACATGGGAGCCTTGGCCTCGCCCATTACATGCTTCTTAGAACATCATCCATGAGTTTAATTTAATCTCTTTTCCAACTTGTCTTTAAAAAGAGAAAAAAATGTTGAGTGATTTGTCCCTTTCACACTCGTTAAATTGGACTTGAAAGGTCGTGAGTCTTAGTTAAGCTCTTTTCTGACTCATTATCAAAAAGTGAAAAGATTGTTGAGTGAACTTGTCTCTTTCACACTCATAAATTGGATTTGAAAAGATGTCTATTTGGCACAAGTTTATCCCTTTTTCACACCAAGTAGACTAAAAGACATAAAAAGGACATTTTTTTTGCGTTAAGTTGTGATTGCATCTCATGCCCTTGCTTGCAGTATTGAGCCTATAGTTGGTTCTCGCTTTTTGTTATAAACTATTTGCCTCATCAGTTTTTGCATCCTCAACCAAGTAGAGCCTTGTTTATATCCTTCACAATTTGACACCCTATACCTAGGAGGGAACATTCCCCCAAGTGTCCATCACCTGCATGAATTTCTCTGCATTGAGCATAGGTATGTTCCACTGCTAGAACTAGTTTTTCTTACTTGTGACACTCGTTTCCTCCACTATATAATAACATTCATTTGTCTATGAAAAAACAAAAAAAATACGGGTAGGAAGGGAGTATTATCTTGTATTGGCAGCAGTCGTGTCTCCTTTGAAGATAGAACAAAGTTATTGAGTCCATTCATCATCATAATCTTCTGAGTTGACAATCTACAAACACCTGTCCTCCTAATCAATGACCCTAACATTACTTCGGGTGGTTGACCTTTCAACTGGATCAACGGTCCTGTGGCCCTCTTCTCGATCAACGGTCGAGATCTCCTTCAGGTTTCAGACTTCTGAGATCTCAAATATCAAACTTCACCCTTTTTCCCAATGGATTTTATCTGAAGACTATAATCCACTAGCGTGTATCCTCTTGATCTGACGATCGAGGATTACTTCAGGTATTTACCTAGAGTCCACAAATTTTCTCCATGTCTCCCTTAGATCAGATGGCTACAAATTACTTCAGATATTTATTCAGAGTTCTCAGATTTTTTCCACGTCTCCCTTGGATCTGACAGCTCAGTTCCACTTCGAGTGATCCGACGCTTGATGTTCACTTTAGACGATCTGACGACTGATCTTTACTTCGACTGATCAGATGTTTGAGATTTACTTTGGATTTATGGAAGTTTGAACTTCAAAAATCTCAACTCTCAAACCTTGCCTTCTCCTGAATAGATAGTATATGACAGCTCAGATTCACCTTGGCAATCCAACGCTTGATATTTACTTCGGGTGATCTCATGGCTCAGATCTGCTTCGGTTGATCGGACAATTGGGATTCACTTCAGATTTTCGAAACTTTGGACTTTGTGAATCTCAAATCTCATCTGAGAAACTCTCGAATGGATTTCTCGAAGCTGCTGATCTGATGACTCAGATTCACTTTGGCAATCCGATGCTTGAGGTTTACTTCAGATGATTCGATGGTCGATGTTTACTTCAGGTATTCACCCGAAATCCACAGATTCATGTCACCTATCCTCTAGATCTAACAGTTTAGATCTACTTTAGATGATCTGACGATTGACCTTTATTTTGGTTATTTACCTGGAATCCATAGATCCAGGCCACCTGTCCTCTAGATCTGACAATTCATATCTACTTCGGACGATCTGACGGTTGATGTTCACTTTAGGTCTTTACCCAGAATCCATATATTCATGCCACCTGTCCTCTAGATATGATGGTCCATATCTCTTCGACTCTTCGGCCCTTTGGCTCTTCAGTACTTCGGCCCTTCGGCTCTTTGGCATTGCATCCCTTCGACGCTTCGGGCTTTGGGAGTTTCAACTCTCAATCTGAAACTCTCGAAGTGGTTTCTTCGAAGTCTACGAGATGTCGTCATGTGTCCCTATGGGTCTGATGGTTTGGATCTATTTTGACTCTCCGAGACTCAGGAACCTCAAATCTAGAATTTTAATTTCACCCAAGGACAACGGATCTCTACCACGTGTCCCTTTCAATCTGACGGTTGAGATTTATTTCTAGGCTTCGGGAGTTTCAACTCTCAATCAAAAACTCTCGAAGTGATTTCTCTGGAGTTACTGATCTGCTGATGCATGTCCCTTGGCAATCAATGACCAATATTTACTCCAGCTATTTGTCCTCCTTTTCCACAATCCTCCGATGCTATGGATCTTATGCCACCTATCCTCCTTGATGATGGAAAGTCCCAATTTACTTCGGGACTTTAGGACTTTGACAAGTCCACTCTCCTACGCACACAAGGGTTAATTCTTGTGCATTTACTTCCAGATCCAGTGGTTACTGATTCTTCATGCTCAGATCCAACAAATGGGATCTGTTCCTCTCCTCTATTTCCTTTGTCCACTGGATATTTATCTAATGGTCCCTGCTCCTCTCCACAGTCGATTTGACGGCTGTTGTCACTCCTCCTCCTAAACTTTTGAATTCCTCTATCTTAAAGGATTTTCTAAGTATTCAAAGGCCTCATCCTTTGTTCCTCCTACGATTCCATCTCTTGGATCTCGTCTGCACTTATGAAAAGTGCTTATCTCTTCTAAGCTTCAACTGCTCAGACCTCAAAGGTCTTTGTCCCTTCTATTCCTCAAAGGGATATCTGTGCCCTCCTGGCAACTTTTGCTTAGGCAATCCTTACTGAGTTGCAGAGTGTTCGGTAACTTTGTGAGTGTCTCCTAAGTGCTTTGTAAGTTCGCCTTCGGGGTTTTGGTCACTCCAACACGGAACTCTCCCGAAGTGCGAACTTTGAATCTCATAGATTAGATGGTCAAGAAGGATCCCGATGGATCCAGAGATCCACTTTCTAGGTTAACTTCGAGACTTTGGCACTTCGGGTATTTTTACTTCCCTTAAGACGAAATCACAGTTCACCAAACTCGCGAAGTATGGAGGACTCAAGGGGTTAATTGTCGCACTCCTTTCCGTATCTAATGGTCACAACGAACCTTGGATCTTTCTAAATATTTTTTTGTTCGTTCGTCATCTGAACAAAGGAGTCTTCCCTTTCAATACTTCAATCTCGCTATTCTTCCTAATATTGGTTGGCTCTGAAAGGATTAAGAGCCTTGCGGTCTTTCTCTAGAATGTAACACTTGGAAGAATCCTTTCACACACCCCTTACGTTCATTCCTCAACTCTAGAACTTAAATGGTTCTCGGTCTTTGTTTTCCTTGCAGATATTCTATGCATACTTTAACTATCTCTCTTGAGATTTAACAGACTCCATCCTCCAAGGGACTCAGAACGACTAGGAGGGTCGACATGCATACATGAAACTATGCCCAAGGTTGATGAACTCACAGTTCGTGGCTCTAACTTAAGCCCCACAGGACGCAAGCATTTACGAGTATAAAACATATCTCATCCATATAATTTCCTACTTGCCTACTTATACAATCAAGCAGACACCAAAATGGGATACAGTATAAATCATTAAGCAAACATATCTATCCCGGCAACATTCATAGGATATCCAAATTGAATTCATAGTACCACTTAAATACACAAGATATGTGATTACTTATCTATTACAAGTGGTAGCCAACTAACTGACTGTGGGTGTTCATCCTTCCACCCGACCATAGGCTCAGAGGCATTCATTCTTATCACTCTGGCCACCCCTATGCCAAGCCATGATATCACCAGGGAACTCTTGCAGTTCTCAAGGACTCTTTCTCTGTTTCAACTTTTGCTCGGGTTCTGTTCTCTGCAAACTTTCAGATATTTCCTTCTCTGTTATTGCCCCGACGATGTTTATTAGATGCTCACTTAGCATCAAGCTCATGACCTTTTGTTCATTATCAACTTGAGAGCTCTGCGCATTCTCCTTATCGATTGGTATATCTTTCTTCCAAGATAGTTCTCGACCCATCCCATTCCTTCTTTTATAAGGGAGCTCTAGTTAGCTTGGTCTGCCATACCCAGTGGTACTTCAACTAACATTTGCAGTCTTGGCCATGCTTCCATTTATGGGAGTGGTTGATAATTCAACCACTAGTCCTTTCTTCATTAACTGATTTCTCTCCTTGGGATCTGAAGGAGGTTAATTATCCTCATCAAGGGATTTTAGGGTTATTTGATATAATGACCCTCCCTTATAGTTCACATTCTTTCGTCTAGTGATATCATGGCCACTACTTTCAAGGCTTCACCCCCATAGTCAGTTATTGACAACTCAAATAATAATACATTTACACTATCCACATGCCTTAGCATGGTAATCCTATTTTATGATTAATAACAAGCTGGAGGAAACAGGGGTGTTACAAAAATGCATCACCTTGACAGACTCTGATTATGATAGATCACACAAGATGGCATTCATGGATTTTGCATTATTTTCACTGGGCTTCTTCCCAGTGGCATCTGTTGGTGTATGTTTTTGGTTTTTATAATGAATCACAACCAATTTCCAAATATCAAAACTAAGATCCATTAAATAGGTATTCATCCTTATGCTTCATAAGTTATAATTTGTTCCATTAAATAACAAAGCCATGTTTATGGAGAAACATTCTTGACCAGCCATGTATGCTCCCAAGATTTACCTTCTAGTAGTTTAATTGTTTCTAAAGGAATGCACTCTGATACCAATTGTTAAGAACACACTTATACTGAAAGGAGGGGGTCAATTGGTATAAAACAATTTTTTACATTTTCAAACATTCTCCAACCATAAAAAAAAAAACACATTGCAAAACATGGAACACAAAATTTTACGTGGAAACCCTTTCCAGAAAAAAACCACAAAAAATTCTCTTTATAATTATTTGTAGGCACCAAAACAATATTACAAGTATTTGTAGGAACCAACCTAATGAATACACCAATCCCCACTACTAAAAATCTTATCAGGTACCAACCTACTCTTATAGATCTTTATAGACACCAATCCCCACTATTAGGAAACAACTTAGCAATAGACATTAATCACTTACAGATCTTTGTAGACACCAATGTATTGGAGATATGAATCCCCATTGATAAGCACCAAACTAGAAAGAGGCACCAATCTCTTACATATATTCAGAGACAAAAACCTCCTGGAGACATCAATCCCCACTGTTAAACTCGAACATAGCAAGAGACACCAATATCTTAGCTACACCAACCTTCATCAAGTCTACTTGCCACTTCTACCTTCACTAGTTCTGCTCGTTGCTTCTTCCTTCACCAAGTCTACTCACTACTTCTACCTTCACTAGGTCTGGTCACTACTTCTACCTTTACTAGGTCTAATCAAAATTTTAATTTCGAAATGGTAACTTTCACAACACTTGTTGTTTTGGGCCTCTTCCCAAGAGTGAACTTGTACAACATGCCACATATCGATTTTTTCAAGTATGATTATGAAATTTTCACTTGAGTCACTTATGTATGTCTCCTCTATTTTGTAAAATATTCACATGTTGAGGAGTCCTAGAAAAGAAGTTATAGTGAAAATGCCAAGATGACCTGCTTGAAACTGATCTCAAGACCATTCAAAAACTCTAACTTCCACATAACATATGTCATAAAGTACCATGAACCAACATATGAAATTTTTACCTGAGGTACCTCTATATGTATTCTTCGTTCTGTAAAAATTTCATAGTATGAAGAGTCCCAGAAAAGAATTTATAGTGAAAATTCCAAACTGAATTGTTTGAAGTTGATCTGAGGACCATTCATATATCCTAAATTCCACATAGCATATCTCAGAAAGTACATCGAACCAACATCTGAAAGTTTTATTTGAGGTACTTATATATATCTCCTCTATTCTGTAAAAAGTACACAGCATGAAGAGTCCCATAAATGAAGTTATAGTAAAAACTCCAAAATGACATGTTTGAAACTTATTTCAGGAGCATTTAGGAACCCTAAATTCCACATAGCATATATCTGAAATTATAGCAAACTAACATATAAAATTGTTACCACATGTACACCAATATCTTTACACCGTCTTTGCAAAATTGCAATGTTTGAAACATAAAAAAAAAAAAAAAGTTATGGTGAAAGTTTCAAGCTAACCTATTTGAAATTGATTTTAGGAGCATTCAAGAACCTTACCTTTCACAAGGGATATCTGTGAAAGTGTAGTGAAACAACATCTAGAATTTTTACCACATGTACACTAAGATATTTCATTTTTCTTTGCAAAATTGGAATTTCTGAAACATCCCAAAAAATAAGTTATAGCGAATATGTAAGAAAAAAAATCGGCTTTACATCTTTAGTTACCAGCAGCCAAGTGCCCAGAGACATGTGAATTGAGACGTCTTTTTCGGCCATTAATTGATCAAATAGACCCAACTGCACACACGGTGTATATAAGCAGCCACGACGATTCTGTTCCAAACGTTCAATTATTCAAAGGCATTGGCAATGGCGGAAGGCATGGTGCATTCTGGAGGAAGCGTGTGGATTTCATTTGGGGTCTGCGAACCCCAGGAAGGCTGCCACATTGATGATGTGGTGGCACAGCTCGTGGGAGCGGCTACCTCCATTAACGAGCGTAGCAGCAGCTGTAGTCTATCAGATATTAGCATCACCATACTTAGGAGTATTCGTGGGAAATGGGTGTGTATTCTTCTCTTTCTTTATTATGTTTTCCAGTCATTCTCCACGATAATTATGTCGAAAGGTGTACATCTATTGACAATGGGTACAATTAATGATCTTATAACTTTATTTAACCTTAAATCCTAATCCGATGTCTATGCATTGAAGATGTTGGCATATTCTTAGTCGTCCTCCAAAATCTATGGGTCAGATTTATTGTTCATAACTTTTTTGCATTTATCAAGACATTCGTTAACATGTTTACTTTTTAACATTTACCTAATCACATTAAAAAATTACTATAAAGATATATAATTGCCACGTTTAAATGATTAAATAGAATTAAACTGTACAAACTTTTCATATTACCACAGACGGATTACAAATTACCACAGACGTTTTGTGGCAAGCGTTCTCAACCAACCTTTCAACGTTCTCAGCCGCGAGTTAGCGGCTGTGCTAGTAGTTAATTCAGTTCATTAATCCTCTTCAACGCAGACTGCGGTGTTTGCAAAGAGAAAGGGAAGGGAAGATGCGAATCCATGGATAAATCTTCCTGAGGTAACCAACTAATTACGCCGAAAGGTGTATACCTATTGACAATGAGCACAATTAATGATCTTTTAACCGTAAACTCTAATCTGATGGCTATGCATTGAAGATGCTGGCATATTCTTAGTCGTCCTCCAAAATCAATGGGTCAGATTTATTGTTCATAACTTTCTTGCATTTATCAAGGCATCCGTTAACATGTTTACTTTTTAACATTTACCTAATCA